>CAMZMU010000041.1:59732540-59882201 GCA_947311845.1 Poa pratensis
GAAATACAATCTACTGCAATCATTGTTCTCTACTGTTTTATGCAAACAAACATCATTTTCCATTTGATACGTTTAACCCTTTGTTTTCAGCAAGCCGTGAGATTGACAACCTCACTGTTAATTGGGGCAAAGTAATTTGGTTGTGTTGTGCAGGTTCCACGTTGGCACCGGAATCCCTGGTGTTGCGCCGCACTACACTCCTTCACCCAACACCTTCGAAGCAAACCTCGTTTTCCTACTGGTCCGATTAAACCTTGGTTTCATAGTGAGGGAAAACTTACTGCTGCACTCATCATACCTTCCTCTTGGGGTTCCCAACTGACGTGTGACGTACAAGCATTGTTTTCTGGCACTATTGACCTAGAGCCACCACTCCTCAAGTCGCAGGATACAAGTTGAGCAAAGTACTGATGGATGGAGGCAGCAGCATCAATATATTATACTATGAAACCTTCAAAAGAATGAACCTCCAAGAAAAGCAGCTACCCATCAAGAACAACGTTTCACGGTGTTGTGCCAGGCATATCAGCTCAGCCATTGGGGCGAATCAACTTGGAGGTCGCCTTTGGGACACAAAGCAACTTCAGGAGCGAGTACATTTGGTTCGAGGTTGTAGATTTCCAGAGCCCGTATCATGCGCTGTTTGGCAGAGAAGCATTCGCAAAGTTTATGGCTAGGCCGTGCTATGTATACCTAAAGCTTAAAATACCAGGCCCTAGGGGAGTCATCACCATCAATGGCGACAAAAGAATAGCTCAAGAATGCGAAGAGGGCGACAAGGCCATAGCCAGAGCAGCTTGCATCGCAGAGAGCGCGCCCATGCGCGAGTCGCAGGAGAATTTTGATGACATCATGAAGGCTAAAGGCACTGCCTGACTTGCGACTTCAGATTACGGCCGCAAGGGAGGCAAGGAAGTCAAAGGCTACAAGCCATTGCCAATAAAGACACATCCCAGGCATCGCGAGTTGCCATCAGCAATTATTAAGAGTTTACATCATCAAGTAAGCCACTCAGGGCTAAAAAACTTCACTTCTGATCGCCACCTAGGCGCGATCGACCCATTCTGGTCGCCACTCAGGCGCGACCGACCCAATGCAACAATTCTGATCGCCACCTAGGCGCGATCGACCCATTCTGGTCGCCACTCAGGCGCGACCGACCCAATGCAACAATTCTGATCGCCACCTAGGCGCGATCGACCCATTCTGGTCGCCACTCAGGCGCGACCGACCCAATGTAACAATTCTGATCGCCACCTAGGCGCATCGACCCAATTCTGGTCGCCACTCAGGCGCGACCGACCCATGTAACATCTCTGGTTGCCACCTAGGCGCAACCGACCCAAGCATCACTTCTGGTCGCCACCTAGGCGCGACCGACCCTATGTATCATATAATGATTCTGAAATAAAGCATCTCAAACTACCAATTGAGCTATGAGTCTTTTATTTTTTAATCATTGGTCCCTTGGGGGTGCGGCAGCTTTTTAGCGCGGCCTATTCCTTGGGATCGCCAAACAAGTGGCATTTATCGTGATTATACTCAACCTCTCTTGGATGCGACTTGCACTATGCGGCCAAAGTACTGGGGGTGCGGCGTCAATCGAGTTTGATTGCCTATCATGGCCGCTCACGACCCTGAACACGCACTTTTTACCTGGGAAATACTGAGCCGCGCAAGGGCCTAAGTGAGGAAAAACCGAGACAAATCATAAGGACCAGCCTATTGGTCGAAACATGTACTGCTAAGAGTACTTAAGCAAACCATAATATTGTCTTATGACACATAAATTCTAACAATTATTACAGGCCGCTAAGGGCCAAGATCACCAAACCATTGTTTTCTCTTCTTCACTTGTGCGCAGCTTTTGGCCGGTGGAAGGAGGAACAGGCGGCTTACCAAGCTTGCCAGAAGGAGTAATCGCAGGCTCGCTGGAGGGCTCTTCAGTCGCGGGCTTGGGGGCTGCAGAGCTGGATACGCCTGGAGAGGGGTTCTTTTCCTGCGGAATCACCGCACTGGATGACGGAGCGGGTAACTTCTCCCACCTGCTTCCATCTGCATTATACTTGCCCATATAGGTCGCAAGATCTATCCCCTCCACCAGTCAGTCGCGTGGCCGCGCATATCCTTCCAAGTCGCCGCATATTCTGAGGCCGTCAGTTCGGTGCCATCCACCTTCTTCGAGGGCCTACCTTTTGCAACCTTGGCAGCATCAAAAGAAGGATAGTATGTCTTGGCCAAAGCAAGAGCATGAGCCGCGCCGGTGCGAGCTGAGGACTCCTTCCAGTCCAAAAAGAACTGAGGTGCCCTAAGCAGTCTTTTTAGCAGCCCTTCAGAATCACCGGGGACTGGCTTGGTCGGCAGCAGGCACTTAGACAGTGATTTCATGGCATCACAAGTTCTTCGCGAAAAATCGCGGATATACTCCAGCTGTTCTTGAGTACGCCGCGCTGCTCCTTGGCATCTTCACCTACATCGAGGCATGTCTCCGTCAGCTCTACAACATACAGGCAAAGATAGTAGAGAAAACAGATGCAGATATGAGTCGCAACACATACCAGTTAACTCTTGAGTCATGATGCACACTTTGGCGTGACAAGGTTATGGGCATCAGAAACTTTCTTCAACTTTTTCTCAAGCTCGCCAATGGAAACAGCCTTAAGCCTTGCGTCCTCATTGGCATCAGCAATGGCGTCTTTCTGAGCACTGACTTGGAGGTCCAGCTGCTGGACCCTTCTTGGAACTTCTCTTCAACAGTTTTAAGCCGCAGCTCGGTGGCTTTGGCTTGCTCAGATAACTTGAAGCTTTCATCAGATAGCTCGCCCATCCTGGTTTCCCTTTTCTTCAGCTCAGCGTCACGCTGGCCAAGGAGCTCGCGCAGCCTTCCAGTTCAGAGGGAGTATCCCCCAGCTGCTTTTCCAAGGCAAGTTTGGCAGCCGTTATGGAGCTTAGTTCCTCCTACGAAGGGCATCAGTTAGTAAGTATATATCAACAGATAAAAGAGAAGCATCAAGTCTCCCTTTACAGTCAAAGAAGAAACTTGATCCTTGGGGGCTAGAGACAGATAACTGGAGATAGAAGTTTACCTTATAAGCCGCAGACAGGTCAGACAGTGCCTTGCGGAGCTCCATGGCTTGCTTGTCATTTGAGGCAATGATAGCCTCTGACAGTCTCTCAGCGCGGCTTGTGGAGGAGGAAAAAGCAACCTCAGTATGCAAAATTGGCGACTCAATACTGGCGCATCAGCATCCTTGGCCATTACATCTATGGAGGAGGGGTTGACCTTCTCCACGTCCTGGATCATAAGGGGATCCGTTCTATCCTCCAGAGCCACCTCTTGGGTGGCTGTGTCAAGAACAGGGACCGTGGCCAAGTCATCAGTGGTGGCCACGCCCTCTACCATGGCGGTATGAGTCGCAGAGGAGAACGCGGCTCAACCGCGGTTTCAAACAATTCCAGGCTCAGCTGCGGGTTTAGCCGCACTTCTGCAAAAAGCAAGGGCATTGTGTGAAGAAGAAGCACATAAGCCAGAATAAAAGTATTATAAGCACAGGGAAAAGTCACTAACTCTGGAGCCATCTTCACAAAGGCCATAAGTTCACCGCTTGACGGTGAGACAGGCCTTGGGTCCCAGAATCTACGAGCAGAAGTTTTGCGTGTCAGTAGAGGAAAAAGAAAAAGCATTCAAGATGACAAGACAACAGAAATTACCAGAGTGGGGACCCATGTCTTCTTCAGCCGAGGCGGTGGCTTTGAACACACGCCGCGAAGAGGTCGCGCCCGTAGCAGGCTTGCGACGCTTCGTGGCCTCAGGGTTTTCCAGAGCATCAACCTCTGGCTCCTCACGAGATAGCCTCTTGGAGGCTCTGCGGGGAGTTGGTCCGCCGCGGCCGCAGAACTCGCGGCTGGTACTGGACTGTCATCCTCGTCCAGTTCAGTCTCTTCATCCTCTGAGGCCGCAGAGGCGACAGAAGGGATATCAGCAGTTTCGCTGCCCTCTAGAGTGGGCAGCAACTTCTTTCGTGCGGCACGCTTGGAGCAGCAGTGCCGAGACGGTCGCAGGTAGCGACCAGTAGTTCTCATCAGCCTGGATCAGGAAGATATAAGTTGCAGTATCAAGAAAAGGAATGCGACTCAACTACGAAGACAAAAAGACAGAGAAGAGGAGTTACCTCAAAAGGCTTGTTGTTAACACTAAAGGGGCAAGCCCCACCTTGTCGAAGGAGATGTCCTTCTCCTCAGTCACGCGGGTGACAAATTCTACCCAATCCTCAGGCCTCCAGTCCGAAGCCTTGATACGATCAACGTCAGCAGAAGTGCCTGTGCACTCAAGAAAGGATCGTGTCGTGGACTCACGGGCTGAATGCGCCATTTGGTCCAGCAAGAGAGAAGATCAAGGCCAGTAAGACCATGACCTATTAAGGCACGGACCTTGATCAGCGACTCATTGATGAAGGGCATGGCCGAGTCGCGGGGTTTTGATTTCAGTGCCTCGGTAGGCACGAAGAGGGTGTTGGACCAGGAGGGAAGGCGAGTTTCGCCTCCGGTGAAGTATCTTGGCAATAGAAGAAAGATTTTTGCCAAGCCCTGGGTCGATTCGCCAGAGCCAGTTGGGAAGAACAGAGTTTCGATGACGTTGAGAGAGATGGCGCCGACCTGAACATAGGCGCCACCCTTGGAGACAAGTTGGCTGTTGCAGGTGAAAGAGGCCAGCCACAGATCGATGTTGGGGGCTATGCCAAGATAGTCCTCGCACAACACATGAAAGTTGCTCACCTGGAGCATTGAGTTGGGCCCGATGTCGTGAAGACGGAGGCCTAGGCGTTGCAGCAAATTGCGGAAGAAGGGAGAACCTGGCGGCGTGAATCCACGCTCCACGTGCTCCACGAACATCACCAGCTCGTTGGGCTTGGGGCGCGGCTCGATTTCATCGCCTGGCGCCCGCCAGACGCCATCCTCCTTCGGCGGCAAGAAGCCAGCTTCGGCCAGATCTACAAGAGTTTCCTCCGTTACCCAGGATCCTTCCCAGTTGCAGGAGATCTTGCGCTTATCGTCAGATGGCTTCGCCTTGGGCGCCATTGCGAAGGGAAGATGGATTGGGGAACTAGGCTCGGTCGAGGAAGAAGACGGCGCGGCTGGGATGAGGAGATTGCAAGGGCAAATGGATAATGACCTAGGTGGCCGCAGCTTATAACTGAAGGGGCCCGTAACTAACGGCACAATCTGCGCTCGCAACCAACGGCACAATTTGCGCCCGCAAAACAAGCAACGGTCCGCAAGTAAAGGAACAGAATATCCAGAAGCGGGATGAGTCGCACAGATAAGTCGCGGCTCTGAATCGCATCAATCAGAGATTGGTCAGAACGCTCACAATGCGGCTCAACAACTACCTCAAGTGACCAGGGGATCCTCACCGTGAAGTCCTAACCAATCTTGGGGGCTAATGTCGGGGGAATACTTTCTGGATTAACCCGCGGCCCAGTGCGACTTACTTTACTCGCACGGACAAAGGCCCACTTGGGAGCAAGCCCAATATTGAACCGCCATAAGGGGAAAGTTCTAGAAGACATATCCCGGAGGACGTGAAGACCAAGTAGTCTCCGAGTAGGCCTCTGTGGACATATTCCTTGTGGGGAAAGTTTCCTTTGTAACCTAGCGAGCCTCTGTGTATATAAAGAGGACTCGCAGGACTTAGAACGGGTCAAGCTATCAAGCCCTAAACCCTAGTTCATACGGCGAGTACCAGATCGGATCGCCTCCATTGTAACACCTCGATTATCATATCAATACCAATCTAGGGTAGGCAGGAAGTAGGTCTTTTACCTCACATTGAGGGGGCCGAACCTGGGTAAATCTGTGTTGATCTTTGTTCCTGCGATCCCAAGCTCGGAGATGCTTGACTCGCGTAATCCCACACCTACGAAGTCATCTATGACACCTGACGTGACAAACCCACGACACCGGCTTTTAAGCCTTAATTTTGTTCTTGGTTAAACTTGCCTATCAGTTTGATGTTACTCACAATTTTATGACCAGATTGCTTACTTGTTAATTCAATCAACTATGATGCCCATGCTGGGACTTAGTTTGACCCTGTTTTAGCAGAGGAAAAAGTAGCAACTGAGAAAGTCATGTGAATTCCGACTGATCAAAGCTAACGATAAACCAAAAGGGTCATCTAAACCACAAAAGTATAAGTTATTACAAAATATTGAGTATTTCATATAGTGCACAGACGCACCATCAAATAAAAGGCAAAGTATTTCAGAGCATATTACAATGCCCGTTGGCCGAATAATTGTTTTACAGGAAAAGTACAGCATGAAAACTGGCTCAGATAGTTGGGTTATCGGTTGAGGTTCCCTTAGCAGCTTCAGCTTCGGCCTGGGACTTAGCTTGTGAAGGGCCTTGATCTTCTGCAGTATCCTTAGCAACATCAGCCGGCTTTTCCATGATTGGCGTGGTAGGAGCACGGCTGGTGCAGGGACAACTGGAGTAGAAGTATTTGGCGCTACAACCTTCTTGTTCTTTGCAATAGAGTCTCTCAGTTTAGCCAATAGATCAGTATGCTCGGGTTCAGGAGTGGGGATTGGAGTGTTGTTCTCATCCACTGCATCTTGGAAAACCGATAGGTTGAGGCTCTCAGCGATCTTGCAAGCAACGGGCCGGGTTTGGGCAGCAATTTCTTTGAAATCTTTTCCTCCAAACTTGGTGCCATCAGCATTTAATTGAGGGAATCCTTTGACAAAAGGAGCCAGGTTAAGGCGCGGGTTGTAGGCTTTGGCTAGAGCTAAACTGCACATTGCGCCAACCCGACATGTTGAGCGCGTCCAGAGGTCCAACCACTCGGGGATCGTGGAAAGATGATGCAGGGACTCGTATATTACTTGGGAGGAGCACAGTTGCTCTTAACACGTTTCATAATCTCAGAAGTCCCAAACTAGAACTGCCGAATAATGGTGTTCAAGCAGTTCAGTTTCTCTGGATCGGTCTCCTGATGGCAGTATTCTTCTCACCTAAAAAGTATGATGTGGTTAGTATATGAAAGTCAAGTAAAGTAGAAAAAAGTGAAAAGAGATGGTGTTTACCAATGAGTGGATTGAGGATATCCTTGATATGGTCTTTCAGAGTGTCCAAGTATTTCTGGACACTGGCCATCTTGTCAAAGCAGATCTTATACTTATTTCTAGCCTCTTCCAGCTCCTTTTTCAGTTTGATGTTCTCTGCAGTTAGAGATTCAATCGTTTTCTCCAAGTCTGAAGCATGAGTTTCAGTTTCCTTGGGCAGCTTGGTTTCAACTTCAAGGAGTTGGTTGGTCTTGGCAAGTACCTGGTCATTATGGGACACATACCTCTGAAAAAAGAATAGCAAATTAGAAACATGGGGGCTGAAATATATTTCAATCGGCAATGGCAAAAAGAACAAGTTGATAGTAAATTATATACAGACAGAGTATTTATACAAGTTCCGAGTGACTGAAGAGCAGATCAGCCGACACTTGGGGACTGGTATGTCTTTTAAAGTTTTACAAGTTGTTCAGTAATGCATTTTCAAAGTTCCAGATAAATTGTGAACATATTACCCGAACTTGGGGTTATGAGGATTTGAAAGTATCGTTATGATGAAAGTCAAATTAGTGAGGATTTGACATCAAAAGTAAAACAAAGTTCCATATTATCGTAGACTGATAATTCGGAACTTGGGGACTGGGATATTCTGAAGTTTTCAAAACAAAGGCAATAAGAGATTTATATTTTCAAGTACCGAGTGACTGAGGACAATTTACTCGATACTTGGGGACTAGGTTTGATATATAAGATATGAAGGAAAATATGTGTACCTGATGTTCTCGACAAGAGAATCCACGAGTTTGCCCTCAGTAAACTTCAGTGTGTTGTACTCAGTTAGCAGACCTTCAAAGTTTATATGGCCATAGTGTGGCACAGTGGAAGCCTCGCCTTTATCAGTCGGCTTGGACTTTCTTCAGAGGCAATAAACTTGGTTGCAGTATTAAGGGGAGAGATCTTCTCTGTAAAGTGAGCTCCTGTGATCACGACTTCAGATCAGTCGTTTTTCAGCAGGAGAAGGAGAAACATTCATCTGGTCAGTTGTCTGCTCTTTATCAGTCGGCTCAACATGTTTTTCAGGGGTGTTCTCCAAGTTATTCTCCTCAGCAATGGGAGGGCTTGGAGCACCACTAAGAGTAGCTTTTGCCCTGAAATTGCAAGTATGAAGATAATATAAAAAGAGCAAAAGAAAGCAAAGTTGATGAAAGTAAATACAAGTAACAGAAGGTTATACGTATTACCCGTATTGACTTGAAAGTCACGGGGGGGGGGGGTCGTTGCTGGAGCCTGAAGAAGCTGTAAGTGAGTATGATTTAGAAACTCGGATTTGACCAGCTAAAGATAACTATCAGAGGATGTTTTTGTGGTTCAAAGTTGGAAAAGGAAGTACCAGGACGGCGTGGAGATGGAAGGTTTGGCATTCCCGGATTAAGAGGATCCTCTCCAGGGAGGTCCGTGTTGCTCTCCTCTTGGTAGAGGGTTCAGCAGATCTCTGCGAAGATTTTTCAAGAAGAGTCTGGTTGAGTTTTTGCATAGCAAGATAAGAATGGTTCTGTGTCATGCGAGAGTATGGCACCTTGTCACAGACAGTGCGAGCCTTCCTTTTCCCGGTAGCAGCTGATTCAGTGGCTTCAGAGTTACGGCCGGTGAAGGAGTGATTGTTTTTTCAGTCGGTTCTGGTATTATAAAATTGGCATCAGTGGATAAATTGGGTTGGGTATCGTTCTCAATTAAGCTTATGAAGAAGTGGCCAAGGGAGTCAAGTTCACCTTCTTCTTTGTCTTCTTCTTCTTCTTCACTCGAGGACAGAGCCTCATCATCATCATCATCTTCATCATCATCTGCCTCAGGGGTAGCAGGGGTCTCAACTTGCCACTAGGCATCAGATTCCTAGTGAAAAATGGAAGTAAAATAATCAGTATACAATTGAGAAATAATATGTTATTAAGATATTTATTAGTCGGAACTTACTGGTGGAGCCGGGTTATTCCTACTGAATGGCAGAAGGCCATTATCTTTGATCGTCTCAACCTTTTCAGCAAGGAAGGCCTTGATAGCTTTGTTCAGTGCAGTGGTGGGTATGATTTCTCCGAGTAACGAGGAATCAGTTAGATGGCCCAAGTAATCGCAAAGAAGTTCTTGCGAATACTGTTGGGCTGAATTCGCCAACCCCATCCACGTCTTGATCAGATCAGTTCTGCGAAGCCCGTGCTTAACAAGAACGGAGATTTTCTTGAGAAGAGCTGGAGAGCTTCTCTCTCAGTGTCAGAGGCGAAGGAGTTCATATTGCTGTTGATAACGAGGGCTCGACTGAATAACTCGGTAAAGGGGTTCACCAGAAGGTATCTTGGCTTTGCAGTAAAAGAATGATTTTTGCCAATGCTTCACGTGAGTATGAAGTTCGAGTGAAAGCAAAGCAGAGCCTTTGCGGCGCTGAATAGAAACGCCGCCACAGACTAAAAGGGGGCCATTTTGTGCTCACGTTGAGGTTTGTACAAGAACAGCTCCAAGAAAGAGCCAGACTCGGAGAATGCATAAGTACGATTCACAGAGAACTATGAAGTTGCTAATGTTCAGGATGAGTTGGGTCCCAGATCAAAGATTCGGAGCTTATAGTGATGGAGGAGATCCCTAAAGAATGGATGACCCGGGGACGAAAACCCCGGGTGACATGTTCAAGGAAACAGATAACTTCACCTTCCTGGAGGAAGGCCGAGTCTCCTCTTCAGCCCCTCTCCACTCGATCTCCGACTGAAGAGGAAGAACACCAGATTCAGCCAGTTCTTCAAGCTTGGACTGAGTGGCCATGGATTTGGCCCAGTTGGCCGTAATCCCAGATCTGGCTTGGTTGTTTTCTTGATCTTCTTCGATGCGATGCGACGGCGCCATCACCAGGCTTGGCTTTGGCCTTGGGCTTCCTCGAATCCTTGTGAGCCATGAGTTTCAAAGATCTAGAAAATAGCAAGAAAAGAATTGGAAAATAGCAAGCTCAAGAACAGCCCGAGAAAGAACAAGCACAGATGTGAACAGAAATTCAGAAAAGGAGTGAGATCTTGCAATGCGGTGAGCTCTGTAGCTGGTGGCGACGCGACGAGCTCGGGTGAAACCCTAACCCTAGAATAGGAGAGAGAAAATGGGAGGTTGAAGATGAAGTGGCGCGGTGAATGGGGAAAGTAAAACCCTATTCACCGCGGCCCCTTATTTATAGCCCAGGGGAAACCCTAGGAGCGTGAAAATCGAGGCGTTAAGATTCTGTTTGACCATGGGTCAAGGACACAAGGGAATCTGTCAGAGAATATCCCCTGGTCGTTGACTAGAGAATTGAGTGCGAGAAAAAGCCGGTTATAAGTGAACCGCCAAAGGAGCTGGTCTGAAACATAACCCGACCATTCAGTGTTAATGATCTTTATTTTGTTTTCAGGAGTTTAACTCGGATAATCCCATCAGCATCTACCCTCGAGTAATCAAATCAAGATTATCAAGTGAGCAACCAATGAGCTTATTCAAGTCAAACTTGGGGACTACTGTTGGGGGATAATAACCCGGTATACTCATGACCAATGAAGAATCAATCGGACGGCCCAAGGCCTGGTCCGGATGATGTGTACAAGATATGGGACGGGTTATAGCTGGGCCAATATGCCTAACATGACTCGTCCCTAGAAGGAAGGACCTAGAAGAACTGGAGTCTGAGTGAAGGACGAACCGGGTGACTTGGAGGCTATGGAAGGTCAAGAAGAATCTAGAGTAGACTCCGGCTCGTATGTAAGTCGGTATTCATTGTAAGTTCGGAGACCTGGCGTCTATATAAACGGGCTCCCAGAACATAGATAGAAGAGGTCTTAAGTCATAAGCAACCCTAGATCGGTATCACCGCTATCAAGCGAAACCCTTGTAACCTGTCTCGTAACCCGGCTCTGTTGTCGTAGCTGAGTTACCGAGACCTCAAGATCAATAACATAGAAGCAGGAAGTAGGTCTTTATCTCCAATGGAGAGGCTGAACCTGGGTAAACCCTTTTTCCCCAACGAGCGTGACAATCTCCTGAAGGACCAAGTCGCCTTGCCCCAATCATCAAGTTACCCTATGGTAACATCTGCCGTGATAACCCCACGACAACGAGGGCCAAGTTGGGGTCCCACGCGGCCAGGGAATCTGGCCGCGTGGGCCACCCTCTTTTAGCCCACGGGCCTCTGTTTGTTCGCTTCCTTCGCTTCCAAGTCTTGTTTCCTTGCGCGCTCGGCGGCCATGAAGGCGCGGCAGCGGTCGTCCCGCTCCACGGTCTTGATGGAGGCTTGCAAGATGACGGCCTCGACTGCGTTGCCAACCGCCTCGTAGCCGACACTGAGCTAGTGGGTCGCCTGCTCGTTGCGTCGGGTGTCGAACGAGTTGACGACGACCACCTGGTCTGGCCACAACAGCGGCGGCAGCTCCTGCTCCGGGGCCGGCACCTGCTACGGAGGCGGCTCCTGGCCGGGTAAGGAACCTCCTGCTCCGGCTCCTGCTCCTCCCGCTCGTCGACGTCGACGCCCAACAAAGAAGGGCGCCTCCTCGATGGCAGGCTCGACGGCCGGCTCCACGGCAGGCTGGTCCTCCTGCCCCAGAGGTTGAGCGCAGCGTGATGCCTGGGTCAGGGTAGACTAAATGGTTTGGAGGCTGCGAGGCATTTTGGACTACGGCGAGCGGTGGTGTGGTGACAAACGGCTGCACGTCGGGGAGTTATATAGGCGGAGGGGGCGGAAGCGGTGACGCTGGGCGGGAAGCGGTGGCGCTGGGTAGGAAGCGCCGGGTGGATACGCGTCGCGGCGGAGTTATGTGGCGGCAACACGATTCGGCCATGCTGACGCTTGGGAAGCCGTAAAGCCTGGGCGCCGACGTAATTGTGTGGCGTCCCGCGGACGCCTCGCCGTCCCGTCTCTTCGTCGCCCGCAGAAACGCGTCGCCATTAACGCGGCGGATTGACCTCCTGCACGGCGCCAATAGAGCACCTCCTCGCGCCCTATGTCTATGATGGGTGGGCGCACCTGTCGGAGGCCATGTCCGGCACACCCAAAAGGTCTTCAACTTTGGAGGTCCTCTTACGGGTGCCGGACACAAAATTGCTCGGCGAGGCTTTAAGGGGTGTCGGTGGTGGCCGATTTTGACGTATAGACCTCAATAGGCTTTCGAGGGCCCGGTGGTGATGCTCTTTCAATCGTCTCCCGAAATAGTAGAGAGGATAGGTACATCATCGATTCACACACCATGGTACTCGTTTTGCGAGCACGCGTTCCCTGACCGCTGGGGCCTGCGCCAAGCTCCGTGAAGGCACCGACGAGGTAATCATGCCATAACACAATGGATGACGTGCTGGGCTACCGCACGCTCGTGCGTAATTTCAGCTACAGAGGTTACTATTCCGCGGCTGCAGGCAGCGGCTGGCCGGGTATAGCAGTCCCGTGTCCCTTTTCTCTGCGCGCGGTAGCGCGGCAAAAGAGCATCACGCACCAGGCAGGCGACGACGACGCTGCACTGTATCGACGACGACTACGCCGACGGTGCGTCGAGCCGTGCCGTCGTCTTCCCTGACTGCAGCTCTGCTCTGCTCGCCGAAGGGAAAGCCGGTCGCTACCGTCCGCCTCCTCTTATCTGCGTTGTGTGCGAACGAGATACGCAACGGTGGGGCGCCGGGAACTTGAGGCCATGACCCATGAGGCTGGATGGACACTGATGCATACAGTACGTAGTATACGGTGTCCCTGACAGATGGAAAAAATCGAAGGGAGCTGGGCAGCAGTACATGAAGAGGCGCGTCGCAACAAGAACCGGAATCGTATGTACGATGGGCCGGCTTGGCTGACTTTGCGTTGCAAAGTCACGGCTACAGTAGCCTGACTTGGCCTGTGTGAACCGTTGGATCGGAATTTGACAGCCCAGATCGAAGTAGACTGTTCACACATCTCTGCCCAGAAAACACTGTTCGAGCAACACTGTATTTGGATACTGTAGCGCCGTGCTGTAGCATCGATCTGAGCCGTCAGTTCATGATCTGGTGGCTGAAAAATGGGCAAAGTCAGCGGTACTGTAGCTTCGCTGCCTTTGCTTCTTGAAGTCAGCTAATCCGGAGCGATGTACGGTACGGTGCATCGTTGCTTTCTTGTTTTCAGTTGTCACAACTCACAACTGGCTAGGGTGTTCGAATGCCATGCATGTCAGGGAAAAGCAGGGTTTGCTTGTAGGATAACGAAAGTACCGTCACGAAACCTTGATGATGAGCATTTTGACCGATTGATGATCCAGGTCGTTCCGTCTAATCGGTCGCGTCACTCTGCGTGTTGTCTTAGGATTGTTGCAGCTGCAGAGCAGATCTCGTCTGGTAGGGAGAAAGAGAGCATCATGGGTGCTCGCGTGCTGAGGTGTCTACCTCCTTGCAGTTGCGGGCCTGGAGGACAAATTTGCTTGAAGTGGTACCCATTGCCACCTGCAGGCCGCAGCCCGAGTCCGCCGCATCCTTGCTTCCGTCGCCGTCCGCCTCCCCGGCGAGCTCTCCCCCGCGCCCCTCCCCCGTCCTCTGGCCCTCCTGCCTGCCCGCGGTGGCCTTCGGCTCGCGCGATGGGCAGCCGCGGCGGCGTTGTGCGGCCAGGGCCCACACGGCCCCAGATGGGCTTGGGCAGGCCGTGGAGGTCATGTTCATAGCTACATCTAGGAGGCCCTGCCGCTCCCTGCTGAGCGCGTGCTCGCCTCGATGCTCTGCCCTGGTGGTCTGACCATTGCTCCCGGACCCGGGGCCCCCCGCTTCGACGGTGCTCGACTGTGCCCTCTAGTGGTTGCAGGGGTCGCCACCTCTACACTCGGCCATCTTCCTGCAGCAGGGCGCCGTTGGGGAGGGCTGGTGTCGTGGCTTCGTAGATGGCGGCCATGGTGGTGACGTGCTCCCTACGTGGGGCTCGTCGTGGCTGGGTGTAGAGCCACCCCTGTCTTGCCGCCAGTGTCATGTTGGTGTGCTCCATGGTTCTGAAAATGGCGGCCATGGATGCGTCTTCTCTGTGATGCGAAGTGAGCCGTGGCAGTGGTGGTGGTAGGTTCCCCTTGTCGGTTGTTGGTCCCTCGCGTCGGATCCTTGTCGAAATCCTGTGGCGTGACTGGCGTAGGTGGTCTCCGTGCGTGCTCTAGGGCAAGCCCACCCTTTGGGTAATCAAACCCATATGGGGTTGGGTTGCACTCGGTGGTGCTACGCCCTGCGACTGTCGGAGAATATCCCCGAGAACCAGGAATCGAGAGGGGCTGAACACGACACTTAGCAAACTCTCGTCAACCTCGGCGACCAAGCTCGACAAACTTGAAGGAACACATCACGGCAGAGATGGACACGAGCTCGTACCCAGGTTCAGGCCCCCCTGAGGAGTAAAGACCCTACTTCCTGCTGTGTTGTATTGCACTGTTTCGTGAGGTTACAGTACAGGGATGCTTGCCGAAGGCAAAGCTACAACAATGGTGGAGCTACCAAGGCGAAGGAGCTCTTTTCTTTATGTGGTATCGTAGTGTTGGGTGAAGAATTGTCCCTCCCCTTCTCCAGTGGCGCCCCTCCTCCTTATGTAGGCACAGAGGTGGAAGCTAGGGTTCCACCATGGCGCCGGTGCAACAGAGCGGCGCACCCCTGGTCTAGGATGTCGTGGACGCGGTCTACCGTGATGTTCTTGCTAGTCTTCGTCAGGCCCTGCCACCGTCCGGCCTGAGTAGTGGCCGGCGCTCCAGAGGTCCATGGTGCCACCCTAGTGACGTTGTCGTTGGAGCGGAGCGGCAGGCTGTCTCCTTCGCACCAAAGTGGTATGCTTGGTAATCTGCTTCGCTTAGGGCAGCTTTGTCACTCCCCTTTAAGCATGGAAACGACAACTGCGGCCTCACCATCATCACGCACAGATGCGCACGTCGTCCTGCTGCATGGTGCAGGGACCATGTGCGCCTGCCAAGATGGCAGAGCCTCATCAAGCACTTCGAGTGCTCCGACGCCTCGAGAGGAGAAAGTCCCCCGAGGCGGTTCCTTGGTCGCAGGGACTCAATTGTTTTCTTCAGCGTCGAAGCCCTCGCGAGGCGGAGATCCTCGCGAGTCTCCTCAGGCGGGCTTGCCTGGTCCTTGGTAGTTTTTGGCCAAGCGCAGCGCGTTGAGGGCCACTAAGGCCAGCCCATGGTACCCTGGTTTCCATTGGGCCGACAATAGCCCTCAGGCCCGCGGCGGGCACGTTGTGGCCCAGTGCGCAGACGAAGCGTCGTGGGCCCAAAACAGCCGTTCTGGGCCGAGACACATGGCGGCAACCGTCACCCACGCCGTCTCGACTTCTTTGGTAACGCTGGTCGAAGTGGCGGGCCTCGCCACACCTGACAGAACTGCTCCACGCGGGGGTTTAAGGCAGGGGAACTGGCGCAGTTCCCCATCACTCATCGCATTTGCCTTCGTCTCCACTATTCCTTGCGCTTGTCTCTGCCTCACGTTCCCCTTCCTCTTCCGAACCTCCGCCTCCCTGTTGCTATGGCTCCCAGGAAAGCTTCCGCGACCCAGAAGGGTAAGGGTGTAGCGCCTGCGGGCGAGGCGGCCTCGCCGAGCTCCAGCGGCGGCTACAAACCGGCATTGGAGCCCAGCCACGTTGTGACCGCCGCGCATTTGGAGAAAGTGTGCCCTCTGGTGGCCACCGCCTTCAACGAGCGGGGCGCGACCAACCTGAGGCCGGGAGGCGCTCCAGGTGGGCTCTGCGCCCCTTTCTACCCCGTTTTTTCACACCATCTTCGCGGGGCTGGTCCCACCATTCTCCGACTTCCTCCTTGCTATCCTGGAGCATTACCAGATTCAGCCCCCTCCACCTTCATCCCAATTTCATCCTCAGTCTCGCCATCTTTGCTTATTTCTGCGAGGGGTACGCCGGGTCATGCCATCGGTGGACCTCTTCCGGCGCTTCTTCGCGCTCCGCTCTACCGCCCCGGAGAGACCTCCGGATGTGTCTCATTCCGCATCGCGGAGGGCATGTCGAAGCGTTATATCCCCAGCGCCTGGGATGGCGAGGTTGCTGTCACCAGGGTGACCAAGCGGGTGGATGACTTCCACAAGCGGTGGCTCTATGTGGAGGTCGCGGAGAGTTGCCCTTCCTCGAGGTCCCTTCCGGACCTCCGTCAAAGCATGATGGCTGGAGTAGCCAGCCTTTGGAGGACCCGTCTCTCGGGTTCTTCGAGAAGCGCCTGCTGGAGGCCCGCGCCCAAACGTCGTCAGAAACATATGGAAAAATACAGAGGTCATTATTTTGGAAGGAGGAAGACGTAGGAGCGAAGGAATCAAGCAAACGGAGCCCGCAAGGCAAAAGGGGGTGGCCCACGCGCCACTGTACCTGGCCGCGTGGGGCCCACCATCCTGGCCCTCGGAGCTCCGCAGCCGTCGATCTTTTCTCCACCACCTTCGTCTTGACCTATAAACGCCTATAAAAGAAGTCCCACGACGTTCTAAAAAAAGCGCCGCCATATCACAGAAACACGAAAGCGACGATCTGGAGCTGTAGATTGGAGGTGGAAAACTCCGGCGGGGCGCTGCCGGCGTGGTCTCCATCTTCTCCATCGACATCTCCACCATCTCCATGATGAAGAGGGAGTAGTCCACCTCTGGACTATGGGTTTGTGGAAGTAACTTATGTATCTCTCCTCTCTTTGAGCTTCACTAATTAGTACCGTATGAGCTGCTGAACATGATTACGGTCATATATGTAATTCCTCTGTGGTGGATCTTTTTGCGAGTTAATATATGTTGAGATTGCAAATGTTTGTTTCAGTTATGAATGTAGATACATATTATGTACCCCGTTCTTATCTACTTGTTATGATCAAGCATGTTTATGAGGGCGTGTGTGGGGTGATGTGTGCATTAGTTGGAGTAACGGGGGTGGTGAGTGCGGTAAGTTGACAACTGCAATATCGCGATCCACTTGGGTGTTTTACCTCACTTTGTTGCCTCACTAGGGATAAACAAAAATACCATGCTACAAGGGTTGAAGGTGACCAAGCTTCTTCCTGTGACTAGATCTAGCATGTTCTTATTTTCACTTCATGTCATGATACTTAAAGCTATACTCTGAGTTATCTTAATTACTAAGGTGTTATGATTTCGTTCGCATCTTGGTGGAGTATAAGTGAGATTAATAACCAAAAGATCTCTATGTTAGGACGTGATGCCCATATAATTAGTAACTTGATATCAAACTTTGTGTTGCAATCTCATATGTCAACTCTATGTGTCCATTGTCTGCCACACCATTAAAAGAGAGAGTGCATTTGTGAAACCATGAACTCCGGTCCATTTTTAATCATAAGAAACACCTTTCCAACCACTTTACCACTTTTTCATTTTCAGCAATTATTAAATCCGAAAATACAAAATCAATTTTCCATCTTGCATTCATCATAAAAAAACCCAAAAAATATCATTTATCATTGTTATCATCATTCTTGCACATTCATTCACCACCATTGCATATTTATTTCTTGTTTGCATTGCATATTTATCTTGATATCATTCATACACCTTGTGCTTGACAACCACAGGTGAGGTTGAGGACCAAAACAATTAACCTTGTTTTGTAGGTGACCAAAAGAAGGATAGGAAGATAAATCTTTCACTACTGATTCCCCGAAAGTTCGATATTAAACCCTCGAGTCACCCTCGTGGGGAAAACACGTCTTCCACTTACTACACACTCTGCACTTGGAGTCTCAACCTAACCCATTTAATTTTGACGCAGGTAACTACGCACCGGAGATCAAGACTATTTTCTGGCGCCGTAGATCAACCTCTTCAAGGGCCATCAGCGCAGCGCATTGCGCCACTGCAGTCACACCTGGAGCCGGTGTGGGCGTATTCTGGCGGGGCAGACCGGATGGGGCTGAACGGCGAGGTTTTTTCGTCGGAGGTGTTGAAAAGCTTCATGGACGTCCTCTTTACCTCCCCGTGGATCCCAGAGCCAGCAAACAACTCCTCCAAGCCCTTGCACCGCTTCATGAAGAAGATGCGTCTTAGGTACTTGGTGGGGATGCCCGCGTTTACCGCGTGGGGGCTGGTCTCGCGAGGACGCAAGGGGCCTCAAGAGGGTCCCGCCTTGGCGGCCTTGGCGGCGTCGGTGCAAGGCGGCGAAGCGCCCTCGGGCTCTTCCACGGCATCAGACAGCGGCGCAGGAGTTCCAGGTGGCGCTAGTTCCTCGGGTGTCGCCACGAGGTCCTCGAAGGCGGCCGAGCCTGACGCCGATATTCTTGCTCTCCGCGTTGTTTCCAGGGCTAGGGCGAAGCGGGGCCTGGAAACATCGGGGGCCAGCATCTCCCAGCGCACAAGGCGGAAGGTGTGGGTGGATGTGACCACCAGGTAGGCCTCTTTTTATCCTTTCCTTTCTGTTGTCTTAGTGTTCCTCTCCTTTTCATCTTCTGCCTTGCTCTTCTTCAGGCCTTTCGCCACTCCCTCCACGGCGTCGAGAGGAACAAGGCCTCGCGGTCTCGGGGGATCTCGGGAGCGGCGGAGGCATCTACAACTTCCGTCCTTGCTGCGTCGGAGCCCTCAGGGGCAGTGAATCCTCCCGAAGCGGAGGGCTCCTCGAGAAGGAGGACATGGGGGCGATGCCATTGCCAACCACGCGCCTTGAGGCTGACGCCGACACAGCCTCGCCAGGGCCAGAGGAGCATGTCTTCGTTGGGGCGCTCCTTCCCTTTGGGCAGGCGGAGTCCGAAGCCGACAGCGGGTGGGCTCCGAGCCCCCAGTAGCCCCAGGCGTAGGCGGGGATGGGGGCTTTATTCCGAGCCCTCGAGCGCGCCCCGAGGCCACCCCGAGCCCCCGCCACGCGGACCTTGAGCCTCCTGTGGGGCCAGGTTCTGCTGAGCTCCCCGTTGACTCCCGGGCTCTGATCCCGGGGAGGAGTCAGCAGGCCGCGACTCGTCGCGAGTCTCTTTTCCGCTCCGCGAGGGTGAAGCTTGACGAGCTGGAGGCCCATCTTGCCGAGAGGGAGCTTGCTGCGGAGGAGGACCTTGAAGGCCTGGCGCGGGGCTGGTCCCAGCTTCGGGACGTGGTGGCCCGCTGCCGTCGGGAGAATGAGGCGGCGCGGGAGAAGCGCGCGGAGGCCCTTCGTTTCGCCGCTGAGACCCACGCCAGCGTCATGCAGGAGGCCGAGGAGACCCTCGCATACTTGGAGGCCAAACACCAGGCTCTGGAGGTCGACACCGAGGCCAAGCACTAGGAGATCACAGCTCGCGAGGCTGTAGTCTCCGCCAAGTCCCAAGAAGTTGAGGCGGAGACTCCCGCTACGCTCCAGGAGCTCACCGAGTGTGAAGCAAGGTTTGGTGCAGACTCAGAGTCGGCGAGGAAGGCGCTGGAAAGAGCTCCGCGTGTCTCTGGAAGCTCACAGGCGAGAGCTTGACACTCATGGGGAAAAACTGCAGGTGCATGAGACGCAGGTCACCCAGCTAGAGGCGAAACTATCTTCGAAGCAGGAGGCTGCGGAGGCCCGTGAGGCCCTCCAGAAGACCGCGTCGGGCGTGGATGGCCTTGTCGAGGAGGAGAGCCGCAAGCTTCTCTGCGTTGCGGCCGGCCGCATCTTCGCCAACCTTCGTCTCCTCGAGCCCTCCTTCGATTTCTGGAGCGTGACGGAGCCTGATGAGGGACCTGGTGCCGCGGGCCGCGAAGCCGAGATCAAGAAGGACGCGGAAGCGTACGCCGATCACTTCAAAGCGGTGGAGATCGACAAGAGCCCCGAGGGGGCAGCGTAGCTCTGGGCCCTGGGTTGCTTCTTAGGCGTAGCGTGCGTGGTTACTAGTTCTGGCTTTGAATACTGCCCAAGTATTGTAATGACCTTTAAGACTTGTATGCTCGCGTGTCTGCCTCTCGTGAGGCTCTTTGTCTCTTGCTCATGTGCTTTCCGCTCTGCATTGTTAGGACTTTTTAGGGGGTAGGGGCTTCTTGTGACCCTGCTCTCGGGGCCCCCCTTTTGACACGCAATCAGCTCATGAAGCACGAGTGTGAGAAAAAGGGGACTCGAGGGGCAAAACAACCGACAGGAAAACAGCGAGGAGCTTAAAGAACTGGACTTAGCTGAGAGCGTCGTCTGTCTTAATGTGGGTACTGCAATCCTGTTGAGCCATCTTCCTTAGATGCTTTCCGCGGAGGGTTCCTCCGAGAGCTGCGTGGTTTTAAAGAGCCCACATGCGCTCAAAGGCTCCCTTATGAGTGGCCCGCGATGGATTCTAGTGATGTACTGGACCAAGGATCCTCCGAAAACTATGACGTGCGCGGGAGCAAGCCACGCACCGGAGCTTTGATCCTCTGGATTTTCCGGTGCTGCTGGGATTCTCCCGAGGCACATACATCGTGCCCACCCCCGCTCGCGAGGTTCGCATGGAGGAAGAACAGTGAGCGCCACAGGTTGCCAAAACATTCGCTTACCGAAGTAAAGTTACATAAAGGCGCTGGTGCGCGTTGTTCCAAAAAAAGGCAATACCATGTTACACATGGAGTAGCCAAGTTACACTTCGCCATGTCTCGGCATGAGTTTTTATACTTGGAGTAGCCAAGTTACATTCCGCCATGTCTGAGCATGGGTTTTATTATATATATTTGGAGTAGCCAAGTTACATTCCGCCATGTCTAGGCGTGGGGTTTTTATACTTGGAGTAGCCAAGTTACAACTGGCCATGTCTAGGCATGGGTTCCACAGAATGTGGCTGAGACTCCTCGCGGCCCGCGACGACGCGTGGTAGAGGGAGCTCAGATGGAGAGGCCCTCTGGGAGGTATAAGCTTTTGTGAAGCTTGGGGGGGTGACGACTCGGGTGTACTTCTTGAGACAAAAAGAGAAATGTCTGGTGTGAATCGATCACGCGTAGAACTTGCGGAGATGTTCTATGTTCCATAGATTCTCGACGGGTATGCCATCCTGTTTCTCCAGCTGCGCTGCTCCACGCTTGGCGATGTGTGTGATCCTGTATGGTCCCTCCCACATGGATGAGCTTGTGGGGGTCTTCCCTGGAGAGTATCCTTCTGAGGGCGAAGTCGCCCGCTTCGAGGTTGCGTGAGCGCTTGCGGCGGCTGTGGTAGCGGCGCAAAGCTTGTTGATACCTCGCCGCCCAGATGGTGGCTTCACGGCGCATCCCCTCAAGCAGTGGTAGGTCGCCGCTGTGGAATGCCTCTTGATCATCCTCGTTGAAGGCTAACGCTGGTAGCGGCTTGGCGAGTTTTTCGTGATCGTTCTCATTGAAGGTTAGGACTCGTGGAGACCCATGCCTTTTCTCACTAGGGAGGACTGCTTCGGCCCCATGGGCGAGAGCGAATGGTGTTTCACCTGTAGGCCTGGCGGCAGTCGTCCGGAAAGACCACAGCACTGAGGGGAGCTCGCTGACCCAGCTCTTGCCTGAATGCTTGAGGCACTTGAAACTTCGCATCTTGAAGCCTTTGAGTTCTTCAGCGATTGCTCTCTCAGCTTGCTCATTGCTCTGTGGGCGTGCTACTGAGGCGTAGCACAGCCGAGTGCCGAGGGATTCGCAGAAGGCCCTCAAGGTGCCACTTGCGAACTGTGAGCCGTTGCCAATGATGATGCGGCTTGGCACTCCGAAGCGGCGCGCAAGGTTGTTCAGGAACTCCACTGCCGATTTCGCTGGGATGGAGCGTATCGCTTCTACCTTCACCCATTTAGTGAATTTGTCAACGGCGATGTAGATGTAGCGGTAGCCCCTGCGCGACCTCGGGAAAGGCCCCAGGAGGTCCAGTCCCTAGACTGCAAAGGGCCAAGTGAGGGGGAGGGTCTGGAGCCCCAACTCTGGCTGGAGAGCTTGCTTGGCGTGGTGTTGGCATGTTTTGCAGGCTTGGACGAGGGCAGCGGCGTCCTGGAGCACGGTTGGCCAGTAGAAACTACTCCTGAAGACCTTTCCCGCAAGGATGCGTGAAGATGAGTGGTGGCCGCACTCTCCGCTGTGTACGTCCTCGAGGAGCTACATGCCTTCTTCTGTGGGGACGCAACGCAGGGAAATGCCATTGGGCCACTTGCGGTTGAGGTCCTTCCCGATGATGTAGTAGGACTTGGCGAGGTACTTGGCCAGGTTGGCAATTCGTTCGGCTTCCGCCTCTTCTTCGGGGAGGATGTTTACCTAGGTCCAGTACATCACTAGAATCCATGAACCCGATCCAAAGGAACGAACTGGTAGGATGATAGGATCTACTGCTAGTAATTCATCAATCTAGCGTGCAAGTTGAGCCTCGACACAATATTCCCTTCAGCTAGTCTTGGGCGTATTCCCTTCTACGCTACCTGGAATACTTGTCGTGGTCCATCTAGTACTCACTCTATTCTGGTTTATAGAATGCATTTCGCAAATCTCTCCAACTTAAGTGTCTAACTATTTAACTATTGGTGTATTAAGTAGCGTAATTGGTGTGCATGCATTGGTTGTCTTTCTTTTTTCTACTCCCTCAGTCTCTTTTATAAGGCGTCTAAGCACCTGTAACTTTTCTCAAAATACAAGGCGTGTAAGTCATTTTGTGGTAAATCTTCCAACTCTACCTCCGCCTGCATGCAGCTTTGGACTCCTCTCTCTCCGCAAAATATTGTCTGGCGATACTTTCCTGTAAGTGAGATGCTAATTGATTCATCGTGAATCCTGAAAAAACTAGCCTTTCGCTACCATCCCACTCCAGGTTGTAGTTAAGGTCAACTACTAGATCACTGTAATCTTCAAATTTGTCCCATGTATTCGCCTGATTGGGATCAATTTCCGCCATGATTTGTAGCAAAAGCAATGGTGGAGTTCAAAGGTGGGGAAAGGAAAGAACGGACCACGGGAGGCATGTCTCCAGCGGGAGGAACTTCCACAGCTACGCCATTATTACTGCTATTGAATGGACGGGAGCAAATCCCTGGAATTATGTTTGTTTCCTCAAAAGGCTCTAATGCTAATCAATTGAGTCAGGGGGAACAAGGTCCAAATTAGCCCACACTAATTTTCGTGCAGAATTGCTTAGAGGACTTGTATTTTGAAACGGAGTGAGTATCTAATTACTCATTGATTGATTAAATTGGTGTGCATGCATTGGTTGCCTTACAATTTTTCTCTCCCAATTGCTCATTAAATGTCTAAATTGCATCTTATTATTGGAAAAATCTGGTTTTGGAATTGCATCCTATAAACCGGAATGGAGTGAGTACCGACGTGCTGCTTACTTAGACGGTCCGAGGGGACCAGCCATGAGCCATGGAGCTAGTTGCGAGAGTGAAAACAAGAATGGATTCCCACTCCTACAAAGCGATCCGGAAGAGTTGGTCGATCTGACCCTGTAATTTATTGATGTGGGGTTCGCGCGATTGATCACGTTGATCGCCATCAAGAACGGGGATTCTAGATAATCGGGTTCCATTTCATGTGGATCTCGGTTGCCGTGTGAGAAATTTCCGTAGCAAATTTTGCCCCACAAACTTGTAAGTGATGTGCAAATGATGGAACTAAAAGCGAATGTGAAGTGCTCGCAAAACATATTCCAATAGTTTAACTCAGAGAGCCCTGAACCCAAGCGTCGCGCCCTCGACGACGTCAAGGGAAAACACAGCGCTGCCAAGAACTCTCCTCGTCCGGCGCGTGGCGTCTCTCGCTACAAAAAAGGTGGTCGGGGGTGGGGGTTGCTCCTCGCGTCCTCGTTTGGAGGTGACCGGCCCATGGGGGCGGTGGAGGTCGGGGCTAGGGAAGCCAAGCCGACGGGCTCAAATGGAGTGGAGTGTTAGCCGACGAGACCTGCTGGCGGCGGTACGACGTTGTACGCACCAACAGCGTCGAGGGATTCGTCGACGAGTCGCTCGAGCTCACGATCTGGGCCCCGTCGGGTTTGATCTGGCACTAACAGCCCTGTGCAGGCGGCGAGCTTGTCGTACTTTTGCACGCGGTGTGGCAGAGGCAGGAAAGCAGATGTGGAAGCTGGGGCGACTGCCCCTGATCGTTGGCCATGCGGTAGTGCCCGGCTAGCTTGTCGACTTCTATGGCATTATTAGGGCCGCTAATGGAGATACTCTTAGGTCTTGTTTGATTTGTAGGGTAGGAAAGACATAGGAATAGGAAAAGTGTAGGATTGCAATGTCATGCACATTCTAATCCCATAGGTGCCAAACTTTGTTTGATTCCACCAAAGGAATTACAAAAGGAGTTTGGAGTGGATGTTAGAATTCCTATAGAAGTAGTACGAAGATTTCTATGTACAAAATTGCTATAGGAACTAATACAATGAATCAAACTACTAGCAAAGGAAAAAAATCATATGGAATAAATTCCTAAAAGATTCCTTTTTTTACTATGACTACGTCGGGCTCTTAGAATCAGCCTGAACTTCGTTACTAAAAAGTGTTGCATATGAGACCTTGCACCCTCTACAAGATGGGTTCAAAAGAACCAGAGTTTACAGGGGGATACCTGAGAAGAGAAATAAAGAAAAAGACGCACACCAACAACACACAAGAGAGGGTCACTCCGAGAGAAAACTCGGAGACAGTTGATTGATGAGAAGCTCATCACGTCCCAAGCATTGTGATCAAAGAGGAGGATCCACAGGACAAGACAGCGGATACCCAGCCATGACACTGCACCATCGACATAGCCCAACACCAACGCACATCCGAGGTCACACAGCGCGCCGACACCACCTGTGTCGGGGGCATGGCCGAAGGGTCGCACACGACAAGACGACGCCACAACGCCTGTGTGTCACCAGCTGATATTGAAGGGCATCGGAGACACCCTCTCCGCACGCGGGGGTCGCCGCCGTAGTCGCTGTCGGCCCAATGAAAACCAGGGTACCATGGGCCGGCCTTACTGGCCCTCAACGGGCTGCGCTTGGCCAAAAACAACCAAGGACCAGGCGAGCCCGCCTGAGGAGACTCGCGAGGATCTCCGCCTCGCGAGGGCTTCGACGCTGAAGAAAACAACTAAGTCCCTGCGATCAAGGAACCTCCTCGGGAGACTTTCTCCTCTCGAGGCGTCGGAGTACTCGAAGTGCTTGACGAGGCTCTACCATCTTGGCAGGGCGCACATGGGCCCTGCACCCCGCAGCAGGACGACGTGCGCATCTGTGCGTGATGACAGTGAGGCCGCTGTTGCCGTTTCCATGCTTAAAGGGGAGCGACAAAGCTGCCCTAAGCGAAGCAGATTACCAAGCATACCACTTTGGTGCTAAGGAGACAGCCTGCCGCTCCGCTCCAACGACGACGTCACTAGGGTGGCACCATGGACCTCTGGAGCGCCGGCCACTACTCAGGTCGGACGGTGGCATGGACTGACGAAGACTAGCAAGACCATCATGGTAGACCGCGTCCACGACATCCTGGACCAGGGGTGCACCGCTCTCCTGCACCGGCGCCATGGTGGAATCCTAGCTTCCACCCCTGTGCCTATATAAGGAGGAGGGGCACCACTGGAGAAGGGGAGGGACCATTCTTCACCCAAGACTACGATACCACATAGAGAAAAGAGCTCCTTCGCCTTGGTAGCTCCACCATTGTTGTAGCTTTGCCCTCAGCAAGCATCCCTGTACTGTAACCTCATGAAGCAGTGCAATACAACACAGCAGGAAGTAGGGTCTTTACTCCTCAGGAGGGCCTGAACCTGGGTACAAGCTCGTGTCCATCTCTGTCGTGATGTGTTCCTTCAAGTTCGTCGAGCTTGGTCGCCGAGGTTGACGAGAGTTTGCTAAGTGTCGTGTTCAGCCCCTCTCGATTCCTGGTTCTCGGGGACTATTCTCCGACATTTGGCGCGCCTGGTAGGGGGCTGAGGCGCGCTTTTCGACCACCTTTTCAACCTCTCCAGCACCATGGCACCATGAGCAGCGGCAGCCCCGAGCCCTGCGTCGAGGGGCCAGGGGAAGGGGACATCCGCGTCTCCTCCCCACATGCTTCCGGAGACCAGGGGCCTTCATCGCAAAGCCAGGTGGCGCCTAACCTAGGAGCCGCGCTGTTCGCACCGCAAGAACTACTGCGCTACCTCCCCACCGAAGAATGCCAGGCCGACTGGCTGGCGCGCATCACCGAGCTCATCCACGCCACTGACGCCCCCGTGGTTCCGGTTGACCCGCGCTCGGCAGAGCGCTGCCTGGGATACATGGAAGCATCGGCGTCAGACGCTCCCCCAGTGCCACCGCCGTCACCAAAGGGGGTTTCCCCGTTTCCGCCGCCCCCGCTAAGGGGGATTCCCCCGCCACCTCCGCCTCCACCGCCATCACCACCCCCGCCAGCTACGGGAGCCCCAGGATGTGGCCCGCTAAGCGGGCACCATGGTTTGGTAGGAGCACCGGGAGGCTGTGATTCACCCCTGGGAGTTCACCGGCTACTCGCCATGGTGCCTCAAGAGGGGAGCTAGATCGACGAGATCAAGGCTTTCCTGAGCACGGGGGCTCTCCCCGAAGAAGAGGCGGAAGCCGAACGAATTGCCAACCTGGCCAAGTACCTCGCCAAGTCCTACTGCATCATCGGGAAGGACCTCTACCGCAAGTGGCCCAATGGCATTTCCCTGCGTTGCGTCCCCACAGAAGAAGGCATGCAGCTCCTCGAGGACGTACACAGCGGAGAGTGCG
Organism: Poa pratensis; assembly: GCA_947311845.1. Classification (NCBI taxonomy): domain Eukaryota; kingdom Viridiplantae; phylum Streptophyta; class Magnoliopsida; order Poales; family Poaceae; genus Poa; species Poa pratensis. Next base: position 59,759,190 of record CAMZMU010000041.1, read on the forward strand.
GCCACCACTCATCTTCACGCATCCTTGCGGGAAAGGTCTTCAGGAGTAGTTTCTACTGGCCAACCGTGCTCCAGGACGCCGCTGCCCTCGTCCAAGCCTGCAAAACATGCCAACACCACGCCAAGCAAGCTCTCCAGCCAGAGTTGGGGCTCCAGACCCTCCCCCTCACTTGGCCCTTTGCAGTCTAGGGACTGGACCTCCTGGGGCCTTTCCCGACGTCATGCAGGGCTACCGCTACATCTACATCGCCGTTGACAAATTCACTAAATGGACGGAGGTAGAAGCGATGCGCTCCATCCCAGCGAAATCGGCAGTGGAATTCCTGAACAACCTTGCGCGCCGCTTCGGAGTGCCAAGCCGCATCATCATTGGCAACGGCTCACAGTTCGCAAGTGGCACCTTCAGGGCCTTCTGCGAATCCCTCGGCACTCGGCTGTGCTACGCCTCAGTAGCACGCCCACAGAGCAATGAGCAAGCTGAGAGAGCAATCGCTGAAGAACTCAAAGGCTTCAAGATGCGAAGTTTCAAGTGCCTCAAGCATTCAGGCAAGAGCTGGGTCAGCGAGCTCCCCTCAGTGCTGTGGTCTTTCTGGACGACTGCCGTCAGGCCTACAGGTGAAACACCATTCGCTCTCGCCCATGGGGCCGAAGCAGTCCTCCCTAGCGAGACAAGGCACGGGTCTCCACGAGTCCTAACCTTCAATGAGAACGATCACGAAAAACTCGCCAAGCCGCTACCAGCGTTAGCCTTCAACGAGGATGATCAAGAGGCACTCCACAGCGGCGACCTACCACTGCTTGAGGGGATGCGCCGTGAAGCCACCATCTGGGCGGCGAGGTATCAACAAGCTTTGCACCACTACCACAGCTGCCGCAAGCGCTCACGCAACCTCGAAGCGGGCGACTTCGCCCTCAGAAGGATACTCTCCAGGGAAGACCCCCACAAGCTCTCATCCATGTGGGAGGGACCATACAGGATCACACACATCGCCAAGCGTGGAGCAGCGTAGCTGGAGAAACAGGATGGCATACCCGTCGAGAATCTATGGAACATAGAACATCTCCGCAAGTTCTACGCGTGATCGATTCACACCAGACATTTCTCTTTTGTCTCAAGAAGTACGCCCGAGTCGTCACCCCCCCCCCCCCCCCCCCCCAAGCTTCACAAAAGCTTATACCTCCCGAGGGCCTCTCCATCTGAGCTCCCTCTACCACGCGTCGTCGCGGGCCGCGAGGAGTCTCAGCCACATTCTGTGGAACCCCATGCCTAGACATGGCCGGTTGTAACTTGGCTACTCCAAGTATAAAAACCCCACGCCTAGACATGGCGGAATGTAACTTGGCTACTGCAAATATATATAAAAAAACCCATGCTCAGACATGGCGGAATGTAACTTGGCTACTCCAAGTATAAAAACTCATGCCGAGACATGGCGAAGTGTAACTTGGCTACTCCATGTGTAACATGCTATTGCCTTTTTTGGAACAACGCGCACCAGCGCCTTTATGTAACTTTACTTCGGTAAGCGAATGTTTTGGCAACCTGTGGCGCTCACTGTTCTTCCTCCCATGCGCACCTCGCGAGCGGGGGTGGGCACGATGTATGTGCCTCGGGAGAATCCCAGCAGCACCGGAAAATCCAGAGGATCAAAGCTCCGGTGCGTGGCTTGCTCCCGCGCACGTCATAGCCCACGTGCGCTCAAAGGCTCCCTTATCATCCTACCAGTTCGTTCCTTTGGATCGGGTTCATGGATTCTAGTGATGTACTGGACCTAGGTTTTGACTGCACGGTCTTCATTGCATTGCCATGGATTAAGTGTTAAATAAGTTTTTCATTGCATTGCCTTGGATCAAGTTCTGAATGAAGTTTAAGAGACATCATTTTGACGGGTACTAGCGCAACGACCTTTTTTTTTTTGCGAGAACGAAGCGATCAAGTTTAAGAGATCAAGTTCTGAATGAACCAAGCGCTTACTGAGCTTAGCAAGAGCTCATTTTCTCGTCGCATGACCAAATAAAAGGCTAGCTAGATCAATGATGTGCAAAATGGCAATGCAGATATGCAAACGTACACGCCGCGATGCAGGATTAGGTAGTTCGAAAGAAATTAGATCAATGATGTGCCCACACGGACAGAAGATTTCCTTGCCAATAATTCGCGATCGTTCTGACCTTTGTTCGATCTGCCGCGTGCATAAACAAATCGTCGAAAGATCCCTGTTGTTGTTGTTGTGTCATGCATAAATAATTGGGCTACGTGGCGAATCTGCTGATCGGAACATTTGAAAGAAAATCAATGTCCAAATTACTGATTATAAAACCGTGCAAATGATCTTGCCGCTTTGTTCCGTTGAGGCCTGTGTGAAAGGGACGTCTCCTCTCAGCTACTAGTACCCTGATTGATCTTCCTAGAAATATACGTGGAGATGTGTAAAGTGTGCCATTCCGTTAGGGGTAGGCGTACTACTAGCACTCTCTTGTCGTGCTCAAGTGCGTATCAGCCGGCATTGATAGTGCTGGATTAATGGGTGGGCTATTGATGGTTCGACGGTTATTACAGTTTGCAGCATCATTTCGTCCACGTTTTCCGAAATGGTCCACGTTATCAGAGGGATGCAGATGTTTTTTTTATTACCAAGTTGAAGCACAAGACCATAAGAAAGTATAAAAAGGTCGATTACAGGCCAGCCACTAAATAACCAAACCGAAAAAGGACCAAAGATGTCCAATGCTTCTAGTTTGTTGCCACCCATAGCGGTTGGCGGCGGTGTGCTTCGGCTGGTGTCGGTTCCGGCTGGAGGTGGCGGCGGCGCGCCGGCCCCAGGTGGCCTCCCCGTGACGGTGCTGCTCCTTGGCGGCGAACGGAGCGCTGCAACTTCCGCTGGTGGCCGCACGGCCCAGATCTGGGCCCTTTGGGCCCGATCTGGGTCCGGGCGGGCTGGTCGGCTTGCAAGGCAGCAATCGTTCCTAGAGTTGGGGATGGAGGCGACGGTGACGGGGCCATGGCGATGGAGCCTTCTTGCTGCAGCTCGGTGGTGGAGCTTAACGGCCCAATTTCGGACCGGCCGGGCCGATGACGATGAAGAAGAGGGTAGCGGCGGTGGCCTACGTGCTGCAGCGTGGCAGCGGACTTTACGAACCCGACCTGGGTCCGACCGGGCTGCTCGGCCTGGTGTGTCCCTGCTGCGTCCGGTCGGCACCCGCCGCTGGCGGTGGAGGCCATCCTCCAGGTGGCCGTGCTGCTGCCGCCCTCCGATTCTAGTGTTGGCCTAGTGTGCTCCTGCCGCCGCGTCCGGTCGGCTATCGCGTCAGCGATGGAGGCAGTTCCCTCCCGTGTGGCTCCAGAGCTATCGATCTCGGAACCTGGTGTTTCCATTTTCCATTTCTTGGCCTCGTATCGGTTTACAGTGAGACGGCGACGGTGGTGCGAAGACCGTGGTGGCGCATGTAGGTGGGCGGCGTGGATGGGTGGAAGACGACGGATCGCTTGGGGTAGTAGTTTTTTGGGGGTCGGAAGAAATTCTTGTCGTCTTACGACATCGATGCGGCGACGCTTGCGGGTATCGTCTTTCCTTCTTGAAGGGCGTCAAGTGTACCCCTTCTCCACTCACACCTGCGTACGGGGGAAACCCTAGGACTTGTCCGGGCAGCAGCGTCGTCATCGTCGCAGTCCTTTTTGAAGGTGTTGCTTGGTACGCGACGTTTCGTAGTCTATTAGTGTGGTGGGACTTTTCGGTGGGCGCAGCGGTTGCCGGCCATCTTAGTTTGTCGAACTGCCGTTGTCGGCATTTTTTCTTCTTGTTTTCTCTTCTTTTATCGTTTGGGCTTGTCTGTGTTGTGGCCCCATCAGTTGCATCGGTTGGTTGCTATATTTATAGCGGGGCGAAAGCCTATTTCGAGAGGCTGAAGATAGCAACCCGAACAACTGCCATAAGCGAGCTATAACCAAGGTCCATAGGAGCTCGATGATCGGGCGGTAGTAGAAAAGACCACATTGATCCACTAAGTAGATTGGTGAAGAACCTGCAAAAGAGTGAACATTTCGAATCTTGCTAATTGCCACATCATCATGACAATTCCATAGGGACCAAATGAAAGCACAAACACCAATGTGTGCATTAGAGTTTAGCTTTTCTTATCAACCCCTAACACCCAAGAGCCAAACATATTGGTGATACTAGTGGGAGGTGAAATATTAAACGTAAAATGAAACAATTTCCAATTATTACGTACGAAGGAACAAGCTATAAACAAATGATCAACAGTTTCATCATGTTGATAGAAGGCCCTCCTGCATCCATTGCAATTTCCTTCAACTAGATTATCCTTCGTCCACGTGAATAGTCAATCTTTTCTACTTTGATCGAAAATAAATGCCGCAGTTGTAAGTAGGGTTAGATTGAAACATAAACACCTGTTATAGATCCCTAGAACATCTTACGTCATGTGTAACACCTAGCGGATGCCAGGGGCGACACCCTAACGCCACCACCAACCTTCACTGTCAGAGCTCTTTGCGCTGCTGCCACCGGCCTAGGCCACGTTGCCAAGGATGGCGGGTAGTTCCTTTCCGCGGGAAATACTACCCAGTTGCACATGAATCTTTCAACTGCACCGTGGCCGATACTAACCACACAATTCATTCAATTCTCGGGTCATACTACTAGAGATTGCATTAATACTTGCAAGGCACCATCAACATATTACAACCGTTACATACATACGCAAAATGTATCTAATACTCCAATTAAATAAAGTATCGGTTCTCCTCATCAGTGTTTTTATCGTCGATTCTCCAATTAAATAAATGTATCTAATCCACTTTTTCGTCAGATTCGTCGACTGTGGCTTGCAAGACCCAAAGGGCTCGCTAGGGTTGGCCTTCTGCCGCTTCGGTGGTGGAACACGAGAAATATTGAGCTCCACCATGAGGCGCCACCACCTGTGTAGAAGGTCTTGGCGTAGAGTACTAGTAGGGAACCAACTCAACCAACGACGACGACCCTGAACCAGTGTCGTCCTCTACCATCGTCTACGCGCAAGGGATGGATGATGACAAGCTAAGGGAGAAGGGGATGCCATAAGGAGGAAGAGAAGAAGGGAAGAGCGACACAGGTGGAGGCTCGAAGCGCGCGAAATCGCGGCTTCCTTGCTGTAATGGAATATCGCATCTCGTCGGGGACATTGCACTATAGCAAGCCATTGCCACTGTAGGCGTCACTTCTATTAGCTAGAAACATTAGTACACAAGGGCGGGGCTACCGGATGGCGGGAATACATCGACATGGTGGGAAAATGAAGCGGGAAAAAATGAACGCCAATATTAACTCGACCATAATTACATTCTACGAATGAATTAAAACACTTGTCGATTCAAATTATACTTCACAGAAAACATAGAGATAACGTTGTGCGACTCTGAGCACCACGCACACTTATAATATCGAGACTGCAAGCGATATGAAGAAATAGGCTTTCGCCTCGCTATATTAATATAGCAACCACACAGTACAACTTTGAGACCACTGTTGGGGCCAACAGCACTGATACGTCTCAAACGTATCTATAATTTCTGATGTTCCATGCTGATATTATGCCAATTGCTACATGTTTTATATACACTTCATATCATTTTTATGCATTTTCTAGACTAACCTATTAACAAGATGCCACAGTGCCAGTTCTTGTTTTCTGCTGTTTTTGTAGTTCAGAAAAGTTGTTCAGGAAATATTCTTGGAATTGGACGAAACAAAAGCAGAAGTCCCTATTTTTCCACCACGTACACGAAGTCCAAAAGGGGAGAAGCAGGAGGGGCGTGGGTCGGCCATGCCAGGGCACGGCGCGCCCCCCCCCCCTTGCTACCGTGTCGTGGGGTGGCATGGGGCCCACGTGCTTCTCCAACCGCCGCCCTTTCACCTATATATTCATCTATTCGGGAAAACCCTAGACCCCTAGCCATTATCCACGAAAAGTTCCAGAGACGCTGATACGTCTCCAACGTATCTATAATTTCTGATGTTTCATGCTTATATTATACTACATGTTTTATTTACACTTTATATCATTTTTATGCATTTTCTGGGACTAACCTATTAACAAGTTCCTGTTTTCTGCTGTTTTTGTATCTCAGAAAAGTTGTTCTGGAAATATTCTCGGAATTGGACGAAACAAAAGACCACGGTCGTATTTTTCTGTCACGTACACGGAGTCCGAAGGAGACACGAAGGGGACCGAGGAGGCAGTCACACCATGCCACGGCACGGCCCTACCTCCCGGCGCGCCGCCACGTGGTGTGGGCCCCTCGGGTCTCCACCGACGTCGCCCCTTCGCCTATAAATTCATCTATTCGGGAAAACCCTAAAGACCCGAGCCATTATGCACAAAAAGTTCCAGAGCCGCCGCCGTCAACCCTAACTCGGGAGGGTTCTGAAGCTCTTCCCGGCACCCTGCCGGAGATGGGAATCATCACCGGAGGGCTCTACATCGCCATGCCTGCCTCTGGAGTGATGTGTGAGTAGTTCATCCTTGGACTATGAGTCCATAGCAGTAGCTAGATGGTTGTCTTCTCCTCTTGTGCCATCATGTTTAGATCTTGTGAGCTGCCTGTCATGATCAAGATCATCTTATTGTAATGCTACATGTTGTGTTTGCTGGGATCCGATGAATATTGATATTATGTCAAGTTAAATACTGAATTATCATGTCTATGTTATTTATGATCTTGCATGCTCTCTGTTGCTTCTTGATACTCTGGACAAGTTGATGCTTGTGACTCTAAGAGGGGTATTTATGCTAGATAGTGGGTTCAGTCTCCATTTAATCTGGGGGAGTGACAACAACCTCTAAGGTTGTGGATGTGTTGTTGCCACTAGAGATAAAACAGTGATGCTTTGTCTAAGGATAATTGTGTTGTTTACATTATGCACTTTACTTAATGCAGTAGTCTGTTGCTTACAACTCAATACCGAAAGGGGGTACGGATGTTAACCTGAAGGTGGACTATTTAGTCACGGATGCATGCTGGATAGCGGTCTGTGTACCATGTTGTAATGACCAAATGAATCTCATAGTAGACACCATAACTTGTACATGCATTGTTATGCACTTCTCAATATTGTCAATTGTCCAGCTATAATTTGTTTACCCAGCATGTTAGTTATCTTTATGGAGAGACACCACTAGTGAACTGTGGACCCTGGTCCATTCTTTTACATCTGATAATACAACCTACTGTAATCATTATTCTCTTTCATTCTCTGCAAACAAACATCATTTTCCACACTATGCGTCTAATCCTTTGTTTTCAGCAAGCCGGTGAGATTGACAACCTCACTGTTAAGTTGGGGTAAAGTAGTTTGACTGTGTTGTGCAGGTTCCACGTTGGCACCGGAATCCCTGGTGTTGCGCCGCACTACACTCTTTCACCAACAACCTTCAGAAGTGACTTTGATCTCCTACTGGTCCGATTAAAACTTGGTTTCGTACTGAGGGAGAACTTGCTGCTACACTCATCATACCTTCCTCTTGGGGTCTCCCAACGAACGTGTGCCTTGCACGTATCAGACGCCGCCGTCGTCAACCTTAGCTCGGGGGGGGGGGGTTTCGTAAGCTCTTCCCGGCACCCTGTCGGAGAGGAGAATCGTCACCGGAGGGCTCTACATCATCATGCCTGCCTCCGGAGTGATGCGTGGGTAGTTCTGCCTTGGACTACGGGTCCATGGCAGTAGCTAGTTGGTAGTCTCTCCACTTATTGCTATCATGTTTAGATCTTGTGAGTTGCATATCATGATCAAGATCATATTATTGTAATGCTACATGTTGTGTTTGCTGGGACCGATGAATATTGAATATTATGTCAAGTTGATTATCAATCTATGTTATATGTTATTTATGATCTTGCATGCTCTCCGTTGCTAGTAGATGCTTTGGCCAAATAGATGCTTGTGACTCCAAGAGGGAATATTTATACTAGATAGTGGATTCAGTCTCCATTGAATATGGGGGAGTGACAGCAACCTCTAAGGTTATGGATGTACTGTTGCCACAAGGGGTAACCTAATGATGCTTTGTCTAATGATGAATGTGTTGTTTTCATTATGCACTTTGTTCATTGCAATAATCTATTGCTTGCAACTTAATACCAATGGGGAACTCGGATGACTACCTGGAGGTAGATTATTAGTCATAGATGTTGTTGGATATCGGTCTATGTATCTTGTTGTAATGCCCGCATGAATATCATAGTAGTCATCATGTCATAATGCATTGATATGCACTCAGTATTTTGTCAATTGCCCTGCTGTAATTTGTTTACCCAGCATGTTAATTATCTTTTATGGAGAGATACCACTAGCGAACTGTGGACCCTGGTCCATTCTTTTACATCAATACAACCTACTGCAATCATTGTTCCTTTACATTCTCTGCAACTTAAACACTGTTTTCCACACATACGGTTAACCCTTTGTTTTCAGCAAGACTGGTGAGATTGACAACCTCACTGTATCGTTGGGGCAAAATATTTTGATTGTGTTGTGACAGGTTCCACGTCAGGTGTTGTTTTCCCTGGTGTTGCGCCGCACTACACTCCTCCGCCGACAACCTTCAGAAGTGCTTCTACTCCTACTGGATTGATAACCTTGGTTTCGTACTGAGGAAAAAACTTGCTGCTACATACATCATACCTTCCTTTTAGGGTCTCCCAACGAGCGTGTGCTTTACGCGTATCAAGCACAACCAAGACCAAAAGAAAAGAGAGAGAAAATAAGAGAAAATAAAGCCAACATCGGCGGATCAACAAAAACGAAAATGACTCGCAACCGCTGCGCACTCTCCGGAGTATTCCCACCACTGACCTAACACTGAATCACCGTGTGCCAAGCAAACCCTCGAAGAAGGAAAGCGACGACTACGCTTCTGCCCGGACTGGTCCTAGGGTTTCCCGGTACGCTCTGAGTAATGCTGAAGAGGTATACCTGACACCCTCCAAGAAGGAACGGCGACACTCGTAGGCGTCACCGCGTCGGTGCAAAGGTGAACGGGATTTCTTCCGACCCCCAAAAAACCACATCTTCGGACAATCCATAGCACTCCACCAAACTTACCACCCACCAATATACGCCACCTCGGTCTTGAAGTCACCTTCGTCGTCTCTCCATGGAAACCGCTGCAAGACGGACTGAGAAGAGACAGTCGTAGACGGCAACACCACAACCAAGCGGGAGGGAACAACCTCCACCGTCATAGACTGTAGCCCATCGGACACAACGACAAGAGCACACCAAGCTATTGGAGCCGGAAGGCGGCAGCAACACGGCCACGTCGTGGACATCCTCCACCGCGACTATAGGTGCCAACCGGACGCAATCGCAAGGACAGACCAAGCCGGGCAGGCCCGGCCGAGCCCTAGAAGGGCCCGTAAAGTCCGCGCCGCCACGCTACTCCATGTAGGCCACCCCGTCGTTACCTTCTTGTTCGGCACCATATATCTGACCGGACCCAAACAGGCCCGCGAAGCTAGTGTCGTCGTGCTGCGGCAAGGGTGGTGTCGTGGCCGCCACCATGTCACGAACTTCTCGCAGTCCAACCGGAGGCAGAGAAGTTAAGCCTGACCCGCCTTGACCCAAACATATTTGGGCGTGCAGAGCTCTGGCCAGGCTCAAAATCGTCGACGGCCCCACCACTGGTGGCGCCACCGCTGCCATCACCACCCAGCCATAGTCGGACCGCCGCAATCCTGGAAAGTTCGGCGCCGGAGGAGCGCCGCCTCGCGAGGCCTCCTCTACGTCGAGGGTGTAGAAGATCCGACGTCGCAGACCGCTCGGCGGCCAGCGCCGATCGTGGTGGGATGGAGACGCGGGGAGGGGACGGGAGGAGAAAGAGCGGAGCCGTGACCGGTCGCCGAGCGGCAGCCGGGCCGGGTGCTGCGCCGGTAGCGGGGTGGCGGCAGAGGAACCCTAGGGGTTGGGGTTTGGATCGGAGGTCAGGGACGAGAGGTCAGGGACGACTCTTGAAACAGGGTCACCTTAAGCGATACTCCTGTGTGCTATCTATCGTGGGGTCTTAAATTGTCTAGAGTGTTAATATATCTTTTGTTAAAAAGGTTACAAGTACTTCCTACACTCTATCTTTAAAATGTTCATTTTATGGCCATGATCATTTTCGTTAGGTGGATGGGTTGTTTTGTTTGAACTGCTTGACTTAGCCAAACAAATTTATTGCGTCAGTACCACGATCCTTGGTTTCAGACCACACATGGGATTTCCGTCCATTTTGTTCACACAACCGAGAAGCCCGGCAGCAAGGTAACATGCGGCCTGGGGTTACGAATAGTCAAGCTCAAAGACATGTGTCTTTGTTATCCTGTACCATCACAAGTTCAGAATCCATATGTCAAACGCCCTGCACTACTAGGATAATAATAAGTTAAACGTACGTACACGGTACACTGTGCACTTCAAAATACCACATCATGAATCTTTCGTCGCCGTCGAGAAGATTTCCCGGCCATGATGGTGTGCGAGACCATGCATATAGGAGTCCCGTGTGTAGTCAGCTGTCATGTAGGAGTAGAACAAGACGATAACGAACAAAGTTGGAAAGCAAGTTTAGAATGGTGGTAGGTTTTGGCGCCGATCTGTTTTTGCGATTTTTTTTAAAATTTGTCTACCGATCTGAAAAGAAGCTCTCTGTCCGCCGACCAAGATGCTCTGCCCTTGCCTTTTCGCTCGCCCAATGCTGTGGATGTCGTGGAATGTCCAGTCCACGGGCACACCGGTCCCGAGACCGGACCGCGTGGCGTCACATCCCATCGTTTCCGAGGCTCTCCCGGGCTAAATCTGATCTGATCGCCGTCTAATCATGATCTTTGAGTAATCCCCGGCACCTAAGTCTAATCACGGTCCCACATGAGACGGAGCCAGGTTCAAATTCAAAGCAACATAAAGGTGAAAAACTTAAAACCTGCCTGGCCGGAGCAAGCACTCCCCGCGCAGCCACCGTGTCCGCCACGTCGCGGTCACCACTGCCAGAACAACAGCAAATCACCCCACGGACCGACGCCCAAACATATACTCCTCACATGAGAGTTGCTGAGACAAACCGAAAGGAGCGAGAAGGCAGGGGAGGTCTGCCGATGCCAGGTCGATTCCATCCGTGTACATGTGTATGTCCATTCAACCATGCGCACGAGTAGTTCTAATGGCATGGAGAGGCAATATTGCTCGGTGTGAGAGCAAAACTGATGTGTTGGAAATATTTGGTGATTTTCATGTTTCAACTGAACACCCATGCACTATCCGTCCATGGAATAAACACTGGTTATAGTAGTTTTTGTACAAATTTAAGTGGCGCAAGATGTTTGTAGGGGTGAGAGCATCTTCACCGACACCCTATCGGCTCGGCTCGACAAGACCCTTACAATGTGAGAGTTCGAAACGATTGTCCAACATTTTTATGTCCGCCATCAGGACTGGCTCAGGTGCACCTACGCATGTAGATCACGACAAACAGAACACATGACAACGAGATAAACACTTGTTCTCGTCACCTTCTCTATCCTATTCCCATATCCCCTTCTCCATGAAGGAACCGCGATGGCAATATCACCCTTTTTGTCGCCAGCTATCCACCAGAAATCCAAACGACAATGAATAACAACTTCCCGCTGCTCCTCGTCCCTTGTTTTGCTTCTTCGTTAAGCGTTTTTTATCCCCACAACCACTTCAACCGGTGGCCGAGACTACCTACCGCCCCGCACGCAAGGTATCCAATTGTATGCTCGGTAGGTATTGCTAGTTTTTTGCTCTAAATAATTGATGAAATGGTTTGTTTTTATACTTCACTGTTTGATTCGTAAACTATTGATAGTGATGACAAGTTCATATTTCACCAAATGATATGGAAGATGACGCTGATGTAACGGTCAAATAGCATTTCCCTCCCTAGATGGTTTTGGTGTTCATGGCGACATAATTTATTGTCTAACCGTTTGCTAAAATGGTTCATACTATTTCGATGAATGATACGAAAAAGTTGTCAACCCCTCAGAAGTAAAAAGAGCGAAGTATGTTTTTCAGTGTTTTTCAATCTATTATATATCATAGGGAAACTGAATATCAAAAAGGGTTGTGTGATGATATATATGGGTGAAATCAAATGCGCGTAAATTCGTATTTTGTGTGTGTGAGAGAACCACTCATATTTCCGTTGTTTCTGCAGTTGAGATTCACCTGGAATTTCCTGTTTCTACAAGTATGTCAAAACTTAACATACTTCTAGACCAGTTTTAGTTTCCACTTTGAAGATAGCATTGCATGTTGCAACTCTGGAACGGGCCGAAAACAAGATCGATCGTTAGGCCGGAATTTCCGGTATGGCGGAATTTTTTGGACTTAACTCGAGCTTCCACTCTACTGCAGTTATAATGGAGAATATGAATGGATTTATAAAATAATCCCTTCTTTCACAACAAGATGTTGACATGTTGCTCGTTTTCCTCAACACTCTCTCCACCAATACTCCAAGCCATTACTGATCTACAATTCTGTCTAGCCCGTCAAAATGGATGCCTACTTAGGAATTGAGTGAGAAGATTTAGATCAACCACTTCACCAAATGAATTATTTCCCGGTCATCTCATTGTGGAACTTCTTACTCTTAGATCTTTTGTAATCCTAAAAGAGTGAAAGAGTCCACCTCGATCTTGAATGTGTGATTCTTCTTAGTGTTGTTGGGAGGCTCCAATCGAGTTGTAAAGTTTGTCTCAACCTTGTGTGTAAATATTTGGAAGCCAACTTCACGTGCCCGCTTACTGGATCACAAGAAGAATACGGTGATCCTCTTTTGGTATTGGTGAGTTTTGAGTCGCCACCATTGTTGTTAACTTTACCTTTGCTTATTTGTTTCTTTTGTTCTAGTTGTAACTTGTTACGCGCCGGCATCAAATACATTGTACATTATATCCTTTATAAATACATTTATGTCATGCTTGAAAAATTGAGTATGTATCTGTGAGATCCTGACTCAGGGCTTAATAGCATTGATAGAAGGAACTCCAAGATTATGCGTGCTTGGCCTTTGGAGCACTCCCAAGAATGGGTGACCGACCGGGAAGTACTTCCCGGCCGCGAATGAGTGAGGACAAAGTACGCAAAAAAGACCAACGTTGATCTGTGGGGCTAATCTCGAGGTTCTAGAGAGCCGCCAGGGTGAGTGGGTGAAAGGCCTAGGCCGGGTGCTATAATATTTTATTGCTTTCATCCACTATAGGTGCTTCAAAATTTGGCATTCTTCAAAGAAATAATGGGGAAAACCTTTTAATTGAGTCATTGATGGATGATGATCATCAAAGATTGTGAAAGAACCGGAAAACAATCCATATTCATTGCTCAAGAAAGATTGCAGCAATGAGTCATCCTAGTGAAAGAAGTATGCCAATTATTCATCGACGATCGACCATGAAGATAGCACCCCAAGTGGGATTCTCATATGCCGACCTGCCGATCCGGCCAATTGTCTGCGACGTCACCAAATAGATCGACACGGACACGGTACGTGTTCGGAATATGTTGCGTTTGGAGTTGCGCATAGCCGCCCGTCCGCCTCGGAAACCACTGGCTGATCCTATTCCCGTGAATGGCCGCTAGTGCATCGTGATTCATGAGTGACGGTCCGATTGGCGCCCGCGCGCACACTGGCGGATCTGCCTTGTACCAGCCGGGTGCATAGGCACCCTGGTGAGACAAATCAACACATATTACATAGTAGTGCACCCGGATTGAGTTTGCTCTAACTCCGCCACTGCGCGTGCACACGGGAACACCGGCAGCACTTGGCCGGCCGGGTGGTCGTCCCAGTCACGCCCGACTAGCCGGCAAGCTTTGACGACCAAATAATGGTGTCCCTTTTCCTTTCGTCCTCCTCGGCGCACTATCCACATGCGCTTCGTTTGCCTGCCCCATCGGCTGTGCCGGTCGCATACGTGCGCCACGTTTCCGGCCTCCATTTCTCTTTTTTCCTCTTCTTTTTGGAGCTCTTCTTCCATGGTAGTTCGTCCATGATCCACATCCATCCTGCCTCTCTCTCGCACTGTACGTCCGTCCACAGCCATGGATGGACCACTGAGGCACTGTGGTACTGTACCTGCGTCTCTTTGTCTCGACCTGTTTTTCAGAATTCAGAACAGATCAGGAGCGGGAAGGACGAGCTACTCCTACTTGTTTTCAGACATTTTAACCTGTTGAGAGCCACCTAAAAAAATAGTTATAGGTGATCCGATTATCAGCGGAATGTGCAGGTACCAGCTAAGAAACGAACCTTCTCGAAATCCCGTGGCTAAATTTATTCCGGGAAAGCTCAAAAGTCGGTCGGAAGTGTTTACGTCCACCTTTGTATGCCGCTTTATTTTATTTAAGCTAAAATTAGGTCTTGCTTCGAAGCAATGGCACACTCCCGTGGGCATGAACAATCAGAGTAAGCACATGGAGCCGGACTGAAATCTCATGAGTACTGTAAATATGTTATTGCAAAAAAGTGTTGATTTGCTAAGTACAAGAACTTTAATATGTTATTGACATTTTGTTATCAATTTGATCATAACTTAAGCAGGCTCGACCCACATTTTGTACGCGAGCTCATGAACTATAAGGAAATTAGCAGAAAGAGTTATGGATTTGACCCGCATGAATTTATCATTGTAGTGCGATCCAGAACTATAACTATTGTTGATTGCAACCATAACCATCTGTAATAGAAATGAACATTACTGCCACAAATTTTCTGTTTTATGTATATATACAAAGTCAAGTTTTACCCGTGAGATTTAGTTCGAGTAATGTAGTGAGAGACAAGCTGATATTATTTATATGTTGTCACATTTTGTAGCATATTTGTTCACTAGTGACCGGACTACATATTTAGTTCCGTGTATCTCTCACTAAATTGTCCATTGCAATATTACATACCAATAGTGATTATTTGTTTGCATGTAAATTATACATTTGATGAGCGTATGAACTAAAAAATATATATCTTTTGTGATATGTTAATGTCTTTAAGGAAGAAAAATAATATCACTGAGTGTGCCTTTTTGTAGGTATGCTTGTGTTTATGTGGTAATCGTTGTTTTAAAATAACCGCTCAAAACACACGTATTTACGCAAATTTGATACGTTTCCGTGGCAATGTTATTGAGCCAAAAATTAACCACCTGGCCCTTCTCAAGCCATCAAAATCCAATTTGAATCTTTATAATTTTTTTAATTATATATACTTAACCATATGACTGCTGGTAGGAGATTATTACTATTACATTTTTGTTGCATTGATCTTAAAAGATTGAGGGCCTCTTTGATTCGAGTGATTTTTGTAGGTATTATAGGGTTGAGTTCCTTAGGAGTTTTTCCTTTTTTTTGCGAAACACAGTACAAACATACACGTGCACGCACTCACCCCTATGAACGCACGTGCACACACCCTACCCCTGTGAGCACCTCTGAGGTACCGAGCCGGCGGGTTGTGTCTTGAGATCGACGAGAACGTCGCCTCCCACTGAAAAATATTCCGCCTAAATGAGAAACACCAGCGTCAAACCTGGGGTTTAAACTCTGGTGGACTGGGGTACAATCACTCTCCTAACCATCTTGTCACAGGCAAGTTCTCCATTAGGAGTTTTTCCTAGGTTGGTTGTTATATACGTATAACTAAATCTCATAGATCTCTAGGATTCCTTTGTACTACATTTGAAATGAATTTTAACATCCACTCAATTCTCTTTTTAAGAATCCTTTACTTTGTTATGATGGAATCAAACAAACTTGGTCACACTGGAAATCTTGTAGGATTGGAATGGACATGTGATACGGCATTTTATATCATCATTTATGCAACCTTTAGTAGCATATTAGAATGTTATTTGCACTGTTATATCATTGTTTTTACATGTTTTAGATGATTTAGGGGACTTTCATACAAAGTCCATATTTTTGGTATTTAATTTCTGGGAGGCAGAAAACCCCTTTTTCTTGTTTTTATTGTTTCAGGAGTTTCAAGAACCCAAATAATAAAAGGAAAAATACCACGGAGGTTTTTCATCGAAGGAAGGCAATGGAAAGAAGACCGAAGAGAGGATAGCCACGAGGGCCAAAAGAGGGGGGCCCACGCGGCCCATGTACCTGGTCGCTTGGGGCCCACCAAAATTGGCCTCGGGCACCTCCTCGCCTGGGGCTTTTTAGCAACGCCTTCGTCTCGCCCGAAAACCTACGCCCTAATTTTCCCTAGTCCATCCGAGGTCGCGGCGGCGGCGAAACTCCTGATTCCCTCCGAGGGGGATCAGATCCTGCTGCTCCGGAGCTCCGGAGAGGCTCCCAACTCCTGATTCCCTCCGAACCATAGTGCCATACCTGAAGGTTTTGTCCTCCAACTCGTCCAGCCTTTCCTCCACCGTGTCGGTGGCCTTGGGAGCCTTTACCTCCTCCACGAGCATCACACCCTCCTTGAAGCACACGGTCTTCGGTGGTGCCATCACGGAGCTGAGGTAGCGGTTCAAAACACCTTCCTTGGGAGGGCTCTCCTCACCGTGGTTGGATCCGGAGCAAGACATGGCTAAAACCTGACAGACAGAAAAGCAGAAACGAAGATCGCTCAAGGACGCTCGGTGCGAGATTAGATCGACAGAGAGGGGTATATATTGAGAGTTTTTAGGTCAAGACGAAGCGTCGGGATCGAAAACGGGCGAAAAGGGAATCCGAGGTGCAAAAGGAGTGGGCCCACGCGGCCCCTGTACCTGGCCACGTGGGACCCCCTCTTTCCTTCCTCGGGTCTCCGCTTCGTCCAGATTTCTTGTTCCATACGTTAATTTCCATAAAAAATGACTTCCGTAAAATATTATGCAATTCCGAGAAACTTTCCAACAGTAAGTTACCTTCTATTGATTTAGGGTTTCTGAAACTGCACGGTTTCCTCAATTACCTCCTCCGGTGTTTGTAAATTCAACTCTTCCACCATTCCGATGAAGCTCTTTCCTGCAATATAAGGTTTAAGGCGTTGTCCATTGACTACATGAGGTTTACCTTTCATATCACCGTGAAGACGGATGGCTCCTGAACGGTACACCTCCTGTATCACTAATGGTCCCTGCCACTTTGAACGCAACTTTCCTGCAGAAAACTTAAAGCGAGAGTTGTATAGCAAAACTTGATCACCTACTTTGAATTCCTTCTTCTTAATTTTCTTGTCATGCCAAATTTTAACTTTTTCTTTAAACATTTTAGCATTTTCATAAGCTTCATTCCTCCATTCATCTAGTAGGTTTAAATCAAGAATTCTCTTTTCTCCAGCAGTTTTAAAATCAAAGTTCAATTGTTTAACAGCCCATCTAGCATTATGTTCTAACTCAACAGGCAAATGACAAGCTTTTCCATAAACCATTTTATAAGGAGACATTCCCATAGGATTTTTAAAAGCAGTTCTATAAGCCCATAATGCATCATTAATTTTAGTTGGCCAATCAGACCTAGACTTATTCACTGTCTTTTCCAAAATGAGTTTAATTTCCCTATTACTTAATTCAACTTGTCCACTTGTTTGAGGATGATATGGATGCAATTCTATGGTTAACATCATATTTTGCCAAAGTTTTTCTAAGAACACCATGCAAGAAATGAGAACCACCATCAGTAATTAAACCTAGGAACACCAAACCTGGGGAAAATGATGTCCTTGAGCATCTTCATTGCTGTGGCATGATCTGCACTTTTGGTTGGAATTGCTTCCACCCACTTTGTAACATAGTCAACTGCAACCAAAATGTGAGTATGCTTTGTCTTTGATTCTGGGAAAGGACCCATAAAGTCAAAACCCCACACATCAAATGGCTCAAGTGGCAATGAATAATTCATAGGCATTTCATTTCTCCTACCAATATTCCTACTCTTTGACATTTATCACAAGATTTAACATATTCAGCACAATCCTTAAATAAAGTAGGCCAATAAAAACCAGATTGTAATACCTTTGCTCCTGTGCGATCTCCTGCATGATGCCCTCCATAGGGACTGTCATGACAATCTCTTATAATAGCCTGTTGTTCATGCTCAGGTACACAACGTCTAATAATACCATCCACACTTTTCTTATAAAGGAAAGGATCATCCCAAAAATAATGTCTAAGATCATAAAAGAATTTCTTTCTTTGTTGAGAGTGAAGTGTGGAGGTAAAACTTTACCAACAATAAAATTTGCATAGTTGGCAAACCATGGAGATGCAACTTTAGCACTAGAAACATTAACATTTGCAAGTTGTTCATTAACAAAGCTATCATTAATAGGAATAGGATCATCAGGTATATTTTCCATTCTAGAGATGATCAGCTACTTGATTATCTTCCCCTTTCCTATCAACAATGTGTAAATCAAACTTTGCAATAAAGTACCCATCTTATTAATCTAGGCTTAGCATCTTTCTTATGCATCAAGTATTTAATAGCAGAATGATCAGTATGCAATGTGACTTTTGAATCAGTAATATAAGGTCTAAACTTGTCACAAGCAAATAATACTGCTAAAAATTCTTTTCAGTTGTAGCATAATTTCTTTGAGCAGCATCAAGTGTTCTACTAGCATAATAATAACATTCAGTTTCTTATCAACACGTTGGCCCAAAACAGCCCCAACTGCATAATCACTAGCATCACACATAATTTCAAAAGGCAATTTCCAATCAGGAGGTTGAATAATAGGGCACTTATTAAAGCATTCTTCAAAATATTAAAGGACTCAATGCAATCATCATTAAAAGAGAAAGGAACATCCTTTTGCAAAAGATTGGTTAGAGGTTTTGATATTTTGGAGAAATCTTTAATAAACCTACGGTAAAAACCTGCATGCCCAAGAAAACTTCTTATACCTTTGATGTCCCTTGGGTATGGTAGCTTTTCAATAGCTTCTATCTTTGCTGGATCAACTTCTATTCCTTTCCAGAAATCTTATGCCCAAGAACAATACCTTCAGTAACCATGAAGTGACACTTCTCCCAATTAAGAACTAAGTGTTGGTCTTCACAACGCTGCAAAACTTTGTTAAGGTTGAACAAGCAATTATCGAAGGAAGTACCATACACAGAAAAATCATCCATAAAACTTCCATTATCTTTTCAATATAATCAGCAAATATAGCATTCATGCATCTTTGAAAAGTAGCAGGAGCATTACATAAACCGAATGGCATTCTCCTATAAGCAAATGTACCATATGGGCAAGTAAAAGTGGTCTTTTCTTGATCATCCTTATGGACAGGAATTTGTGAGAAACCTGAATAACCATCTAGATAGCAAAAGTGAGAGTGTTTAGATAACCTTTCTAACATTTGATCAATAAATGGCAATGGATAATGATCTTTTCGAGTTGCTTTTTTAATTTTCTGAAATCAATACACATCCTATAACCAACAACAGTACGTTGAGCCACAAGTTCATCCTCATCATTTGGAACAACAGTCATTCCACCCTTTTTAGGAACACAATGAACAGGACTAACCCACTTACTATCAGCTATAGGATAAATGATACCAGCTTCAATAAGTCTTATTACCTCTTTCCTTACCACTTCTTTCATTTTTGGATGGAGACGGCGTTGATAATCAACAACAGGTTTTGCATCTTCCTCCAATTAATTTTATGCATACATAGAGCTGGGCTTATACCTTTAAGATCATCAAGAGAGTATCCAATGGCTGGTCGGTGAGCTTTTAGCACATCAAGTAATTTCTCTTCTTCTTCAGCTGAAAGGTTAGCACTAATAATGACAGGATATATGCTCTTCTCATCCAAATATGCATATTTCAGATTTGCAGGCAAAGGTTTAATTCAAAACTAGGATCCCCTTTAGGTGGTGGTAGCACTCCTAAATTATCAGGTGGGATATGCAATTGTAATTGTGGTGGTTGTTGCCATAATATTTGTTCCAAAGCCTCTTTTTCCTCATCATTAAATGGTTCATCTTGATTAAGCATATAACGTTCTACAACATCTGTTGAAGCTACAGCTATATGAGCAAGAGTTTCAATTATATCTTCAGAAATTGGCTCTTTCACAACATGTTTATCAGCAAATTTGGAAAAGTTGAATTCAAGTTTTCACCAGCACATTTAATAAACACTTTCTCTTTAGGCAAATTAATTTCAGCACCAACAGTAGTAAGAAAGGTCTACCAAAAATGATAGGACAAAATGAATCTTGAGGACAACCAAGCACAATAAAATCAGCAGGATATTTTATTTTGCCAACCAATACTTCAACATCTCTAACAATTCCAAATGGACTAATATAATCTTTATTAGCAAGTTGAATTGTCATACCTGTCTCTTCCATAACAATAGGATCAATATCAGGCTTGATTTCAAGATAAGAGAATATGGAATGACACTAATACTTGCTCCAATATCACATAGACCATGATAACTTGAAGTCCCAATAGAGCATGATATAACAGGTTTCCCAACTTGGCCGAATTACCTTTGATGACTTTAGTAGCATCTTCACATAGATAAACATCACAGGGTCTTCTTCATTTAGTTGCTTGATACAGAAATTTGAGTGTTGACTTCCACCTGTTCATAAGGCTGAGAACACTTTTTTACTTTGTTAGTAACAGCAATAAGTAAATTCTCCTTAACTTGGTTTGGATAGGAGGTGGTTCAACATACTCCTCAATTGTCACAGATGACACGGTTCAACCTGTTTAATAACTTTAGGAACAACAATAGATTGTTTAACAGGTTCAACATAAACTTCAAACCACTTTTGGAACACGATATGATCAGCAAAATTTAGCTATTTCAATTATAACATAAGGATCAAGATTAAAAGTATCACTCAGATTTTTAAACAATAGAAGTAGAGAAATTCTCTACACATGAATATCCATAATCAAAATAGGCTCATTACCTTTATCAAGATCCCAATGTAGTATTTTCAGAAATAGTCTCCAATAAATTCCATGCTTCTTCTTCAGTATTATTAGTAAAACTTCCACCAGATGAATTATCCAGAATTCCTTGTGCTTCATAGGTAGCCTCACATAAAAGTTTATCAATATAAGTTTCCTTGTAAGATCATGACAAGGATTCTTGCGAAGGAGTTCCTTTAACCTCCCCCAAGCTTGAGTAATACTCTCTCCCAGATGTGGCCAGAAATTGAATATATAGCAGCGGTTCTCATAAGCTTCTTTAGGAGTAAAATATTTAAGAAAGAAAACCTTCCTCAAGATATTCCATTCAATACCTCTTCATCCAGAACCTGTACCAATCACGAGCATTACCAGATAAAGACAAATATAGTAACTTCCTTTTTACCTGATCCTCAGAAATACCAGGAAGTCTAAATAACCACATATGTCTCAATTATCCATGTGTTCACGTGCAGACTTAGTTCCATCCCTGTAAATGGATTTTTCATAACTCTTTTAACATGACCCATGGGAATTTTATATCCCACTTTAGGTATCTCAGGCACAGTAGTTTCAACCACTTTGCAGTAGTGGCATAAGCACTTTCATATAGAGCAAGATGCAGCGAGGCACGATTCATAAATGCCATAGTAACAATGAGATAAAACAGCTTTCAGCTTTCAAGTTTCCTTACCAAACTTCTTACCAATAGCGCTACGCTCCCCGGCAACGGCGCCAGAAAAGTATCTTGATGATCAATTGTAGTACCTTTCAATTAGAAAAGGTTGTCGAACCCACGAGGAGCTGAAGGTATTGGTTAGTAAGATTGATAAATAAAACAATAAAAGATGCAAGTGTTTTTGGTATTTTGGTTGTATAATTGCAATGCAGCAATAACAATAGCAAGTGAAAGCTCTCAAAGAGAGAAAGCCCAATCCTCTTATGTGCAAGAGGACAAGCTCAAGTGATGTGTAACTTATATGTGGAAAACGTTCCCGAGGGCGGCATGGATATGCTAGGCATAGAGATTTATTAAACAACACGTTGAATATCTTGTCAAGTTTTAATCTTCTTTGGACGGAGCCATAATTAGGTATAGCTAAATAAATAAACTACAACCCTTATGATGGATCATGTGGCCAAGTAAATGACTGCACAAGAATTATTAAGACATAAAGTCCCACCATAGCATTACACTCTAAGGTCCCCGATACTAATACCCTCATAATATAACTTCATGACTCGGTCTCAGGTTTACGTGTCCTCCCAAGTCTCCTCAATTCATTATACTACGGTGTTCTCCTATGAGCCCATATAGGTGAAGTGTTGTGCAGTCGACGTTCGCACAACACCATCATAGAATCACATAAAAGATAAACTCTTGACAAAATACCAACACATGTTATATAAATCATTGCCAATTCATCCTATGCCCTCAGGAACATACGGGAACTACTCACAACGTGCAAACATGATCATAATCAGTGGCATAAGTGGTACAACACAATCTGAAATTATAACTTCACCACCAAATAATGACAAGTACTCAATCACAAACATGAATAGTAGCACAAGACAAGTATCTAGGGTATAGCAACTCTCAAACTGAGGGGAACGGAGTGGATCACGGAGATGATGATGGAGATGGTGCTGGTCTTGATGGGGGTGATGATGTAGAGGCCTCCTCCCACGCCAAGGAGGAGAGGTGATGACGATGACGATGATTTCCCCCTTCTCCGGAGCTCCGGAGCAGCAGGATCTGACCCCCTCGGAGGGAATCAGGAGTTTCGCCGCCGCCGCGACCTCGGATGGACTTGGAAAAATTAGGGCGTACTTTTCGGGCGAGACGAAGGCGTTGCTAAAAAGCCCCAGGCGAGGAGGTGCCCGAGGCATTTTGGTGGGCCCCACGCGGCCAGGTACATGGGCCGCGTGGGCCACCCCTTTTGGCCCTCGTGGCTCTCCTCTCTTCGGTCTTCTTTCTTGCCCTTCCGATGAAAAACTCCGTGGTATTTTTCCTTTTATTATTTGGGTTCCTGAAACTCCTGAAACATAAAAACAAGAAAAGGGGTTTTCTGCCTCCCAGAAATTAAATACCAAAAATAGGGACTTTGTATGAAAGTCCCCTAAATCATCTAAAACATGTAAAAACATTGATATAACATGCATATAACATTCTAATATGCTACTAAAGGTTGCATAAATGATGATATAAAATGCACGTATCACCGAGTCATGAAGTTATATTATGAGGGTATTAGTATCGGGGACCTTAGAGTGTAATGCTATGGTGGGACATTATGTCTTAATAATTCTTGTGCAGTCATTTACTTGGCCACATGATCCATCATAAGGGGATGTAGTCTATTTATTTAGCTATACCGAATTATGGCTCCGTCCAAAGAAGATTAAAACTTGACAAGATATTCAACGTGTTGTTTAATAAATCTCTATGCCTAGCAATATCCATGCCGCCCTCGGGAACATTTTCCACATATAAGTTACACATCACTTGATCTTGTCCTCTTGCCACATATGAGGATTGGGCTTTCTCTCATTGAGAGCTTTCACTTGCTACTATTTATTTCCTGCATTGCAACTATACAACCAAAAAATACCAAAAAACACTTGCATCTTTTATTGTTTTATTTATCAATCTTGTTAACCAATACCTTCAGCTCCTCGTGGGTTCGACAACCTTTTCTAATTGAAAGGTACTACAATTGATCTCCTGCACTTGGGAGTCATCAAGACACTTTTCTGGCGCCGTTGCCGAGGAGCGTTGCGCTATTGGTAAGAAGTTTGGTAAGGAAACTTGAAAGCTGAATTTTATTTGCTGTTTTATCTCATTGATACTATGGCATTTATGAATCGTTCTTCGCTGCACCTTGCCCTATATGAAATTGCTTATGCCACTACTACTAAAGTGGTTGAAACTACTGTGCCTAAGATACCCAAAGTGGGATCTAAAATTCCCATTGGTCATGTTAAAAGAGTTATGAAAGATCCCTTTGCAGGGGATGGAACTAAGTCTGCACGTGAACACGTGGAGAGAATTGAAGACATATGTGGCTTATTTAGACTTCCTGGTATTTCTGAAGATCAGGTAAAAAGAAAGTTATTATATTTGTCTTTATCTGGTAATGCTCGTGATTGGTACAGGTCTTTGGATGAAGAAGTCAAGAATGAATGGAGTATCTTGAGGAAGGTTTTCTTTCTTAAATATTTTACTCCTAAAGAAGCTTATGATAACCGCTGCTATATATTCAACTTTTGGCCACATCTGGGAGAGAGTATTACTCAAGCTTGGGGGAGGTTAAAGAACTCCTTCGCAAGAATCCTTGTCATGATCTTACAAGGAAACTTATATTGATAAACTTTTATGTGAGGCTACCTATGAAGCACAAGGAAATTCTGGATAATTCATCTGGTGGAAGTTTCACTAATAATACTGAAGAAGAAGCATGGAATCTATTGGAGACTATTTCTAAAAACACTAGTCATTGGGATCTTGATAAAGGTAACGAGCCTTATTTTGATTATGAATATTCATGTGTAGAGAATCTCTCTACTTCTATTTTGTTTAAAAATCTGAGTGATACTTTTTGTCTTGATCCTTATGTTACAATCGAGATAGCTAAAGGTTTTGCTAAACATATGTGTGTTCCTAAAAGTGGTTATGAAGTTTATGTTGAACCTGTTAAACAATCTATTGTTGTTCCTAAAGTTATTAAACAGGCTGAACCGGTGTCATCTGTAACCATTGAGGAGTATGTCGAACCGCCTCCATATCCAAGCAAAATTAAGGAGAACTTGCTTATTGTTGTTACTAACAAAAGTAATAGAAGATATTCTCAGCCTTATGAACAGGTGATGGCCCTTGAAGAGGTTGATCTACGGCTCCAGAAAATAGTCTTGATGTCCGGTGCGTAGTTACATGCGTCAAAAGTAAATGGGTTAGGTTGAGACTCCAAGTGCAGAGTGTGTAGTAAGTGGAAGACGTGTTTTCCCCACGAGGGGTGACTCGAGGGTTTAATATCGAACTCTCGGGGAATCAGTAGTGAAAGATTTATCTCCTTATCCTTCTTTTTGGTCACCTACAAAACAATGTTAAATGTTTTGGTCCTCAACCTCACCTGTGGTTGTCAAGCACAAGGTGTAAGAATGATATCAAGATAATTATGCAATGCAAACAAGAAATAAATATGCAATGGTGGTGAATAAATGTGCAAGGATGATGATACCAATGATGAATGATATTTTTGGTTTTTTTATGATGAATGCAAGATGAAAAAGTGTTTTTGTATTTTCGGATTTAATAATGGCAGAAAATGGAAAAGTAGTAAAAGTTGTTGGAAAGGTGTTTCTTATGATTAAAAATGGACAGGGGTTCATGGTTTCACAAATGCACTCTCTCTTTAATAAAGTGGTAGACAATGGAACATAGGAGTTGACATATGAGATTGCAACACAAAGTTTGATAACAAGTTACTAATTATATGGGCATCACGTCCTAACATAGAGATCTTTTGGTTATTGATCTCACTTATACTCCACCAAGATGCGAACTAAATCATACACCTTAGTAATTAAGATAACTCAGAGTATATCTTTAAGTATCATGACATGAAGTTAAAATAAGAACATGCTAGATCTAGTCACGGAGAAGTGGCAAATCACCCACAACCCTTGTAGCATGGTATTTTTGTTTATCCCTAGTGAGGCAACAAAGTAAGGTAAAACACCTAGTGGATCGCGATATTACAGTTGTCAACTTACCGAACTCACCACCCCCCGTTACTCCAACTAATACACACGTCACCCCACACACGCTCTCATAAACATGCTTGATCATAACAAGTGAATAAGAACGGGGTACATAATATGCATCTATATTCATAACTGAAACAAATATTGCAATCTCAAACATATATTAACTCATAAAAAGATCCACCACATAGAAATTACTATTGGGCTGCGGGGAAAACTTTAAATTTTATCCATAACCTTACCGCCAAGATCTATTCTATGAAGGTACATTGCACCCCATAATGCGATGATCCAGAATACTTACAGACACGCTTGCGGAAGATCTTGTGTTTGTCGAAGTAGATGTCGGTGAAGCCTGATGAAGAATCTCACGTCCACGCCGGGAGGTGAGATTGTTGCCGTACGTCGTCGTTGATGTAGACCTTGATGAAGTTGTTCCGTTGTCCAAGGAACTTACTTGTGCAAATCCCGCTCTAGCGGTATCCACACATACACCGTGTCAACCCACCCCGTGCGTTCACCGCCTAGCTACTAGCACGTGGTGAAGAGAGTCAGCCTTGCGGCGTAGTTTAGGTGGTAGATTAGATCTATATGAGAAGATTAGAGACGTCTAATTCTCAACATATGAGATCTACAAGAGAGAGAGAGAGAACTTGCAATTGCTTGTGTTGTTATCTCAAACCCTAGGGGCTTGGGATTGCTTATAAAGGAGGCCAAGGGGTGGAGGTGCTAGGGCAAGGGGGAAAGTCCCCTTGCCCAACTCGGCTTGGGAGGGGGAGTTGGAGTAGGACCCCAACTTCCCTCCCCTCCCTTTCCCCTCCTCCTCCTTCCTTGCATGGCCGCCGCCGGGTGGGGCCCACCCTAGGCCAACCGACCTAGGCAGGTGGGGCCCACCCGAGCCCACCGCTTCGCCGCCCCGTGGGGCCCGCCTTGGCCGCTGCCATGTGGGGCCCGCCTTGGCCGGCGCCTGCATGGGGCCCGCCCTAGCCGCCGGGGAGGGGGGAAGTCCCTCCCCAACTCGGACTCGGCCTCCCCACTTCTTTGTGGGGTGCGGCTGCCTTGTGGGCCCCATGGGCCCACTTGGCAGCCCCTTTTATTGGGCTCCAAATAAAATCCTTTATTTATATTTTCCAATATATTAATTAAATAAATAATTAATTGTTTTGTCTAATTAATTCCTAAATGAATATTTCCTTTTACAGAAAATTCCCGAATTAATTACTTATCATATAACTCATATTTATATGAACCGGATACCTAGTATCCGCCGACAAAAACATCGGAACAATATTTCCTTCTTCATAAGCACTCGGATTAAATCCGCTGATGATAGAAACCATTCCTATCATCCCGGGACATTAGATGTCCGCATTCTCTCTAACTTATAATTCACCGGAATAAATCCCAGTGACATCGGAGCTACTCCGACACAATCTCATTCCCACTAAAACTACATCTTTACTCTCGATCAAAGATTGACCTACAGCTTAAGCGTGTGACCCGAAAGGTTCAGCAATCACAAAGTATTGTTTGGAGCTTACCAAACAATAACCAGCAGTGGGTTAGGCATTCGTACTGGCACCCTTGTGTTGTGAATGAACAACAGAACCTGTGCGTTACTCATTACGCTTAATCCCCTTACGTACACGATACCAATGATATCTCGAGATTGAGACAATGTGCTCTAGTGTGATCAAACCCTTTGATCATAACACATATTATTCTCGTACCAATATCATTCTCTTTTCTCATTCCGTATTTATGTTGTCCCGTGATAAATCACGCTTGTGTCTGGCCAGACGATTGGGTGACAACAACAATACTTGAGATGGCCTAGAGGATGTATCTCTCCATCGTCTGGAGGAGTAAGTGCCATTCTTGAACGATCTCTGTTCCAATACATATTCTAGTTCAAGCCCAAAAGCCACCTATCATAGTCCCATGTTACTGCAAGACGTTTGATGGAAATCAAAGCTCGAATGTCGAATAAGCGGTCACAAGATATTCTCATAGCATAGGGATCTAGCTAATGATAACTAAATAGATGATCAATCGCTATTTCATCGTCGACGATTTGTCTCATAGCAAGATCATACGGTGGGTCGGTTCAGTGCGATTATCATTCCGATAATCCACTCCTATAGTTGAATGACTTATACAAAGTCCATGATCAGGAAAACATGATCATCGAGCAACAAGATAGGCTAGTCTCAGAGACAAGACCAGGAACTCTTTTTCCGTTCGTATCTCTACACGTGTATCGGAGGTTTTCCTCTTGCATACGTTGTATTTGCTATACAAGTACCCAATACAGTTGTAGCATAAAGATACAAACATTAATAATAAACATGGAGATAAATAATAAACTTAATTATTATTGTCTCTAGGGCATATCTCCAACAGTCTCCCACTTGCACTAGAAACAATAATGATTCTAGTTAGCATGATGACATGACACCAAATGGAACTAAGGTGCCACTCACGCTTTCGCATGCGGATCTGAAACTGTGTCCGCACTTTGATCCAACCAAAGTTCATAAACTTTATTTATCACCTCACATGCCAAACTTGACTATGTAAGTCGGATATATTAGGAATTGGATATGGGCCTTTCCGGTTCCGTAGTAGCATTAATAATACCCGGTTGATATTATCATACCATCTTTATAGAAACCTCACCTGAGTAATGACTCATCCAATAACTTGCTTATCATGACGTCTCACATCAATGACGCAACTATCCTCGATAGATAACTATCTTTGTTGTAGAATCCACTCATAAGATACATGTGTATTTGATAAAATCAAAACACTTAGTATTTATCATTTGAAAAACATTTATCAGAATAAATTTGATTTCATAATTCCACCACAAATATGTATACGAGTAACTTCTCTATACACACTATTTGAAGCTTTACAAAATCTACCTTGTTGGTTCTCCTTTTTGTAATCTCACCATCAGGTTCTTTTACCAAACCTTTATATGATCAATTACAATCTTAATTAACTGCTCTTATGAGAATATCCTTATTAAGAATTTCTCATTAACGCCGGTGGCAAAACTTTATAAAAGTTTAGCACTTTGGAAACTTTCCGGCTTTATGTACTATATATAGCAATGTCATAAGCAAAATCACATTAAATATGATTTGATCTTATTCCTCTCTATTCGCTCATCCAGGACTACGAAGGTCAAGGTATCTTGCAAATATCACGCTATGAATTCTTGATCAAATTTCTTTGACTCAAGACACAATTCGAAATTACCTTTCAGAATTGCACTTTAGTACATTCATACTCATGTTTATTAAATTCTATCTTAGAGACAAAACTTTAATAAGACATTTTCTGACCTTTTATTTAAACTCTTTAAATCACGAGATTTATTATTTTTAATTCGGCCTAGCCTTTTCAATAAATATAATATCAGCTCCCACTGTCTTTTAAGTCCCTTCGATTTATATAATGAAAAGAATAAATTCTTACTCATTAATACGACTGACTTCAAACATTCATAATATAATTATCTAGATTATTTATAATCCAAACTAATTATCCTTAGCAATTATATTGCTACTTTAGTTCAATAACAGCATCAAGCAATTGATATGAAAAGTATTGCAACTTCTCACTATCAGTTATTCGTCCTTGATAAAACAATTTATTCAAGACTAGCTCTATGAATATTAGATATTCATATATGTCCTTTCTCTATGAAATATTCATGCACATGATTTACATCACATCCAAAAACTCTCAAGATTGGATCTTAGAGTCTCATGAATTTTTCTTGAACTCCTTTTATGACAAATGTCGTCATTAATGAATGTTCTTATTTTGCTTGTAATTGTTTTGCTTATATCATGTTCCTGGACATTAAATGATTTCAATCACCTAGTGATTTAATCATCAAATTCCTCACATGATTTTTCCTTTAATACTTAATTCGAACCATGTATGCCTTACATGTATTCCTGGACAAAGTAATGATATGGAAACATTTGCATGTTTTCCTTCTCATTCTAACACTTGCCCAAAGACTCAGCCTTAATTTAGTATTATGATTTCCACTCTTCTTCATGAGAAGACACTTTTCTCCAATTCTAAAGTCAACAAGCATTTAGAATTTGTGTGGAAAACACTTGCCAAAATAACAATTTTGGACTTTTGCAAAACACCTTTTCAATTCGAACTTAAAACTTTAAATCCTTAATTGAAAAATATGGAACTTACTATCAAAATAACTCTAAGTTATAATTGACACAAATCCCAAGATATCAAACAAAATAATCTATTTACTTTAGTGGGTAATTTGGAATTCTAATTTCACAACACATTAAGCAAGACTTGTAACATTTCCTTTTAATCTTTATCTTGCAAAAGATTTTATTACCATGATGATTTCGAGTTACCAAAATCCATCATAAGTAATATTGACTAAGAAATAATTTTCTTTCGTCAATAATGTTACAATATTTTATTAAGTCCTTTCTTTCAACTTTAATCAAATTCCTTTGATTCCTTTATTTTGATTCTCACACTCTCCCACTGAATTATGAAACATTGAAACTTCAATAATTTCATTAACTCTATTTCATTAATATGCAACTTCATATTAATTCCTCAATAGAATTGAATTAATGGGTAGATTCCACTCCTTTATGTAAATCTCGAAATTTACTAGTGCCTAGCACTTTGCCAAATTCGAGTCTACTAAATGCCTAGCATTTTGTGGATTTCGATTTTCATCAAATGCCTAGCACTTTATGAATTTCGAATTTCTCCAAGTGTATGACACTTTGTGATTTTAGTTTTATCCATTTAATTTAGAGATAACTTTAAGAGTCTCAAAGAGAACCAACGAAAAGTATAACTCCAAATTAAAGATTAAACTAACTTTATTTATTACTAAAACTTTAAGCAATAACTTGAATCAAAACAATAAAGACTTAACAAACAAATAATTGACATATCACAATAAAGAAGATATAAACTTTGAATTTCCAAACTTGGAATTCCCACACATACTTTATAATTCGAACAATGACTTGTTCCAGAATACAAAATATTCATTACATAATGATCAAACTAAAATAACTCTTATTTAAAGTTCTAGTGTAAATCTTCTTCATTGACTTGGATTGAAGACATAGTGGTGATCATCATTGAGTGCTTTCTTTCCCCACTTCCTCCAATTCTTCTAAATCTCTTGCTCTTTTCCTTTTCACATTGCGATCATGCAACATGAAAAATTTCAGTATTAATACCAAAATATATTCGAGTCGAGATTATGTCAATAATCTGTGTATAACTCTTATACCTTTTGTGGACTTGCCACTTGTCTTGCAAGATGGTTGTTCATCAAGTGATGCACATAGATATCCATCTCTGCTGATAAGAGCATTTTGAAGATTCCTTGACTGTCTTCTCTACTCCCATCAATTCATAACACGCCACAAGGCGTAGTACAATTATGGTAGTATCTTGGAAGTGTGTCAACACTTGATTTCCTGGAATTGGTTGCCCAATATCCTCAAGCTTCCTGAGTATTTTGCAGAACTTAACCTTGTGCTCCCTCATCGAGCTTTCGCTTGATAGTTTGCAAGATCTAAGTTCTCCATTGAGTTTGTCGTTTAGCAAGACATAACTGGACATGAACCGAGCTTTCAAAACTTCCATAAGACGGAAGGGGCGATAGTATGGATAACTGTCGCTAAGCTTGGGACACATCTTCTAGCATAACCATACTCACTTCATACTCATGTTTCTCCATAGGAGAATATTCTTCTTCTACTTCTGGAACAATGTATCCAGAATATGCTCTAATCGCGTCTACTGAGATTTTCTCTCAGCCCATGAAGCCAATCCGTAAAGATGCTTCCCACAGTTAACTTTCCTAACAAGTCTTCTTCATAAATCTTTTCAACGGGATCCATTTCTACAACAAAACAAGTTTATTTAGACTTCTAGTTTATTACTAATTTTAATGCACTACTTTAATTCAATCAAACATGAATCTAAGATATGCTCCCACTAAGTCCAATAATCCTCATGATTGGCACTAAGTGATTCAGGACCCGATTGCCCTACGAAGCAAGCATGGATACATGTCATGTCCGTCGGCCAATCGGTAAGCACTATGCTAGTTGCAGCAGCTACAACTCCTGTTCGTCTTTCGACGGATGTGTTCCGAACTCATGGTTGTGTTATGCTTGGACGTCAAGACAACCAACCGACACTGGCTGCTGGAACTTTCGGCCCGCCTCCCGAACCCTTGGTACACATTACTCCTGGATACAGGTCGTACGGCAACAAGCATCCGGTTTGACGGTGCCACGGTTGGTAAGAACACGATCTCCTTGATTTTGTTTGAGGATTCACCCTAATAAACGACTACTGCGCAATCAAGGTGCAAACAACAAAGGATAAACATCACAGGCAATTAATAATAATTCATGTGCTTTGGTATAGCCTTTGTTATTTCTCGGAAGTCCTTGGCGCTCGTCCTTGAGGATCACCATCTTCATTGTTCCCGGTCACGGCAAAATTCCCGAACCATATCCGAAACTCGCCAAGTACACGTCGCCGACGCAATGCCGGCGCCTCCTCCCGGTCTCCACGACGAACTCTTCTTCGCTTGATTGTCGATGACGAACTCGATCAATTGTTTTGGCTCCCACCATCATGTTAAGACACCGTAACAAAATAGCTATACCAAAACACATGCACAAATCCTGCAAAACCAAGTTAGACGTATCTAACGCTTTGTTTGCAAGTTTTACGTGGCTTTGTAGGCTCTACGGAATTACCGTCACTACCTACGTATTGAAGCACGTTTAGGCTAGTTGCTAGATTAACATTGCGGGGTGATTGAGATCCCAACATTACGAAAACGTTGCAGAACCCCAATCTAAACGATCACATGTGCGCGTGACCCCCGTGAGGCGTCCAACCCTCAGGCCCAGTCCGTATATATATCAACGTCCACAACTAAGGGTATAGACCCGAAGCTACTGAAGCACATCGTTGGCGCCAACAAGCATACTAGGAGCAGCCGGAAGGTCCGCGGATAGCCAGAAGTTCGTAAAGATCTTGCCAATACTGCCATGGAATATGATGCACAACTTCTTGGGAAGCAACTAAAATAAACTTAATGCAAGAACCATGCAATGCTCACACCAACTGGTGCTCTAGATCAAATCATACCAACGCATAGATCGGCTCTGATACCACTATTGGGTTGCGGGGAAAACTTTAAAATTTATCCGTAACCTTACCGCCAAGATCTATTCTATGAAGGTACGTTGCACCCCATAATGCGATGATCCAGAATACTTACAAACACGCTTGCGGAAGATCTTGTGTTTGTCGAAGTAGATGTCGGTGAAGCCTGATGAAGAATCTCACGTCCACGCCGGGAGGTGAGATTGTTGCCGTACGTCGTCGTTGATGTAGACCTTGATGAAGTTGTTCCGTTGTCCAAGGAACTTACTTGCGCAAATCCCGCTCTAGCGGTATCCACACATACACCGTGTCAACCCACCCCGTGCGTTCACCGCCTAGCTACTAGCACGTGGTGAAGAGAGTCAGCCTTGCGGCGTAGTTTAGGTGGTAGATCTAATCAACTAGATTAGATCTATATGAGAAGATTAGAGACGTCTAATTCTCAACACATGAGATCTACAAGAGAGAGAGAGAGACTTGCAATTGCTTGTGTTGTTATCTCAAACCCTAGGGGCTTGGGGTTGCTTATAAAGGAGGCCAAGGGGTGGAGGTGCTAGGGCAAAGGGGAAAGTCCCCATGCCCAACTCGGCTTGGGAAGGGGAGTTGGAGTAGGACCCCAACTTCCCTCCCCTCCCTTTCCCCTCCTCCTTCCTTGCATGGCCGCCGTCGGGTGGGGCCCGCCCTAGGCCAACCGACCTAGGCGGGTGGGACCCACCCGAGCCCACCGCCTCGCCGCCCCGTGGGGCCCGCCTTGGCCACTGCCACGTGGGGCCCGCCTTGGCCGGCGCCTGCATGGGGCCCGCCCTAGCCGCCGGGGAGGGGGAAAGTCCCTCCCCAACTCGGACTCGGCCTCCCCACTTCCTTGTGGGGTGCGGCTGCCTTGTGGGCCCCATGGGCCCACTTGGCAGCCCCTTTTATTGGGCTCCAAATAAAATCCTTTATTTATATTTGCCAATATATTAATTAAATAAATAATTAATTGTTTTGTCTAATTAATTCCTAAATGAATATTTCCTTTTACAGAAAATTCCCGGAATTAATTACTTATCATATAACTCGTATTTATATGAACCAGGATACCTAGTATCCACCGACAAAAACATTGTAACAATATTTCCTTCTTCATAAGCACTCGGATTAAATCCGCCTATGATAGAAACCATTCCTATCATCCCGGGACATTAGATGTCCGTATTCTCTCTAACTTATAATTCACCGGAATAAATCCCAGTGACATCGGAGTCAGTCCGACACAATCTCATTCCCACTAAAACTACATCTTTACTCTCGATCAAAGATTGACCTACAGCTTAAGCATGTGACCCGAAAGGTTCAGCAATCACAAAGTATTGTTTAGGAGCTTACCAAATAATAACCAGCGGTGGGTTAGGCATTCGTTACTGGCACCCTTGTGTTGTGAATGAACAACAGAACCTGTGCGTTACTCATTACGTTTAATCCCCTTACGTACACGATACCAATGATATCTCGAGATTGAGACAATGTGCTCTAGTGTGATCAAACCCTTTGATCATAACACATATTATTCTCGTACCAATATCATTCTCTTTGCTCATTCCGTATTTATGTTGTCCCGTGATAAATCACGCTTGTGTCTGGCCAGACGATTGGGTGACAACAACAATACTTGAGATGGCCTAGAGGATGTATCTCTCCATCGTCTGGAGGAGTAAGTGCCATTCTTGAACGATCTCTGTTCCAATACATATTCTAGTTCAAGCCCAAAAGTCACCTGTCATAGTCCCATGTTACTGCAAGACGTTTGATTGAAATCAAATCTCGAATGTCGAATAAGCGGTCACAAGATATTCTCATAGCATAGGGATCTAGCTAATGATAACTAAATAGATGATCAATCGCTATTTCATCGTTGACGATTTGTCTCATAGCAAGATCATACGGTGGGTCGGTTCAGTGCGATTATCATTCCGATAATCCACTCCTATATTGAATGACTTATACAAAGTCCATGATCAGGAAAACATGATCATCGAGCAACAAGATAGGCTAGTCTCAGAGACAAGACTAGGAACTCTTTTTCCGTTCGTATCTCTACACGTGTATCGGAGGTTTTCCTCTTGCATACGTTGTATTTGCTATACAAGTACCCAATACTGTTGTAGCATAAAGATACAAACATTAATAATAAACATGGAGATAAATAATAAACTTAATTATTATTGTCTCTAGGGCATATCTCCAACAATTACAACGATGACCGTAATCATGTTCAGC
Organism: Poa pratensis; assembly: GCA_947311845.1. Taxonomy (NCBI): domain Eukaryota; kingdom Viridiplantae; phylum Streptophyta; class Magnoliopsida; order Poales; family Poaceae; genus Poa; species Poa pratensis. The sequence goes on from CAMZMU010000041.1 coordinate 59,794,381, forward strand.
AGCTCATACGGTACTAGGAGCAGCCGGAAGGTCCGCCGATAGCCAGAAGTTCGTAAAGATCTTGCCAATACTGCCATGGAATATGATGCACAACTTCTTGGGAAGCAACTAAAATAAACTTAATGCAAGAACCATGCAATGCTCACACCAATTGGTACTCTAGATCAAATCATACCAACGCATAGATCGGCTCTGATACCACTATTGGGTTGCGGGGAAAACTTTAAATTTTATTCGTAACCTTACCGCCAAGATCTATTCTATGAAGGTACGTTGCACCCCATAATGCGATGATCCAGAATACTTACAAACACGCTTGCGGAAGATCTTGTGTTTGTCGAATTAGATGTCGGTGAAGCCTGATGAAGAATCTCGCGTCCACGCCGGGAGGTAAGATTGTTGCCGTATGTCGTCGTTGATGTAGACCTTGATGAAGTTGTTCCGTTGTCCAAGGAACTTACTTGCACAAATCCTGATCTAGCGGTATCCACACATACACCGTGTCAACCCACCCCGTGCGTTCACCGCCTAGCTACTAGCACGTGGTGAAGAGAGTCAGCCTTGCGGCGTAGTTTAGGTGGTAGATCTAATCAACTAGATTAGATCTATATGAGAAGATTAGAGAGTCTAATTCTCAACACATGAGATCTACAAGAGAGAGAGAGAGAGAACTTGCAATTGCTTGAGTTGTTATCTCAAACCCTATGGGCTTGGGGTTGCTTATAAAGGAGGCCAAGGGGTGGAGGTGCTAGGGCAAAGGGGAAAGTCCCCTTGCCCAACTCGGCTTGGGAGGGGGAGTTGGAGTAGGACCCCAACTTCCCTCCCCTCCCTTTCCCCTCCTCCTTCCTTGCATGGCCGCCGCCGGGTGGGGCCCGCCCTAGGCCAACCGACCTAGGCGGGTGGGGCCCACCCGAGCCCACCGCCTCGCCGCCCCGTGGGGCCCGCCTTGGCCACTGCCACGTGGGGCCCGCCTTGGCCGGCGCCTGCATGGGGCCCGCCCTAGCCGCCGGGGAGGGGGGAAGTCCCTCCCCAACTCGGACTCGGCCTCCCCACTTCCTTGTGGGGTGCGGCTGCCTTGTGGGCCCCATGGGCCCACTTGGCAGCCCCCTTTTATTGGGCTCCAAATAAAATCCTTTATTTATATTTTCCAATATATTAATTAAATAATTAATTGTTTTGTCTAATTAATTCCTAAATGAATATTTCCTTTTACAGAAAATTCCCGGAATTAATTACTTATCATATAACTCGTATTTATATGAACCGGGATACCTAGTATCCGCCGACAAAAACATTGTAACAATATTTCCTTCTTCATAAGCACTCGGATTAAATCCGCTGATGATAGAAACCATTCCTATCATCCCGGGACATTAGATGTCCGTATTCTCTCTAACTTATAATTCACCGGAATAAATCCCAGTGACATCGGAGTCACTCCGACACAATCTCATTCCCACTAAAACTACATCTTTACTCTCGATCAAAGATTGACCTACAGCTTAAGCGTGTGACCCGAAAGGTTCAGCAATCACAAAGTATTGTTTAGGAGCTTACCAAACAATAACCAGCGGTGGGTTAGGCATTCGTTACTGGCACCCTTGTGTTGTGAATGAACAACAGAACCTGTGCGTTACTCATTACGCTTAATCCCCTTACGTACACGATACCAATGATATCTTGAGATTGAGATAATGTGCTCTAGTGTGATCAAACCCTTTGATCATAACACATATTACTCTCGTACCAATATCATTCTCTTTGCTCATTCTGTATTTATGTTGTCCCGTGATAAATCACGCTTGTGTCTGGCCAGACGATTGGGTGACAACAACAATACTTGAGATGGCCTAGAGGATGTATCTCTCCATCGTCTGGAGGAGTAAGTGCCATTCTTGAACGATCTCTGTTCCAATACATATTCTAGTTCAAGCCCGAAAGTCACCTGTCATAGTCCCATGTTACTGCAAGATGTTTGATGGAAATCAAATCTCGAATGTCGAATAAGCGGTCACAAGATATTCTCATAGCATAGGGATCTAGCTAATGATAACTAAATAGATGATCAATCGCTATTTCATCGTTGACGATTTGTCTCATAGCAAGATCATATGGTGGGTCGGTTCAGTGCGATTATCATTCCGATAAGCCACTCCTATATTTGAATGACTTATACAAAGTCCATGATCAGGAAAACATGATCATCGAGCAACAAGATAGGCTAGTCTCAGAGACAAGACCAGGAACTCTTTTTCCGTTCGTATCTCTACACGTGTATCGGAGGTTTTCCTCTTGCATACGTTGAATTTGCTATACAGGTACCCAATGCTGTTGTAGCATAAAGATACAAACATTAATAATAAACATGGAGATAAATAATAAACTTAATTATTATTGTCTCTAGGGCATATCTCCAACAATTACAACGATGACCGTAATCATGTTCAGCAGCTCATATGGTACTAATTAGTGAAGCTCAAGAGAGGAGAGATACATAAGTTACTTCCACAAACCCATAGTCCAGAGGTGGACTACTCCCTCTTCATCATGGAGACGGTGGAGATGTCGATGGAGAAGATGGAGACCACGCCGGCAGCGCCCCGCCGGAGTTTCCCCCCTCCAATCTGCAGCTCCAGATCTCTCTTTCGGTGTTTCTGTGTTTCGACGGCGCTCCTTCCAGAGAACGACGCGAGACTTCTTTTATAGGCGTTTTTTAGGTCAAGACGATGTCGGTGGAGGAAAGATCGACGGCAGCGGAGCGTCGAGGGCCAAGATGGAGGGCCCCACGCGACCAGGTATAGAGGCCGTGTGGGCCCTCCTCTTTTGGGCTTCCGGCCTTCGTTTGCTCGCTTTCTTCGCTCCCAAGTCTTCCTCCTTCCAAAATATTGACGCTTGTATTTTTCCAGGTCATTTTGACATCGTTTGGGTCCCTGAAACTTAGAAGGAAAAAATAGGGTTTTCTGCCTGCGCAGGGTTCATTCCATAAAAATAGGAAATAAATATTTTATTCCCAAAAATCATTATATAACAGTGATATAACCCTTAAATGATGCAAATATGATTGGAATATATGTGATATAGTGCAAAGTTCATGTATGCATTTTACATGCATCAACTGGTGGAAGTCAATACTCAAATTTCTGTTATCAAGCAACTTAATGAAGAAGACCCTGTTGATGTTTATTTATGTGAAGATGCTACTAAAGTCATCAAAGCTAATTCGGCCAAGGTAGTGAAACATGTTATATCATGCTCTATTGGGACTTCAAGTTTTTATGGTCTATGTGATATTGGATCAAGTATTAGTGTCATTCCATACTCTCTTTATCTTGAAATCAAGCCTGATATTGATCCTATTGTTATGGAAGAGACATGTATGACAATTCAACTTGCTAATAAAGATTATATTAGTCCATTTGGAATTGTTAGAGATGTTGAAGTATTGGTTGGCAAAATAAAATATCCTGCTGATTTTATTGTGCTTGGTTGTCCTCAAGATTCATTTTGTCCTATCATTTTTGGTAGACCTTTCTTACATACTGTTGGTGCTGAAATTAATTTGCTCAAAGAGAAAGTGTTTATTAAATGTGCTAGTGAGAAACTTGAATTCAACTTTTCTAAATTTGCTGATAAACATGTTGCTAAAGAGCCAGTTTCTGAAGATTTAATTAAAACTCGTGCTCATATAGCTGTAGCCTCAACAGATGTTGTAGAACGTTATATGCTTAATCAAGATGAACCATTTAACGATGAGGAAAAAGAGGCTTTCGAACAAATATTATGGCAACAACCACCACAATTACAGCTGCATATCCCACCTGATAATTTAGGAGTGCTACCACCACCTAAAGGGGATCCTAGCTTTGAATTAAAACCTTTGCCTGAAAATCTGAAATATGCATATTTGGATGAGAAGAGCATATATCCTGTCATTATTAGTGCTAACCTTTCAGCTGAAGAAGAAAAGAAACAACTTGATGTGCTAAAAGCTCATCGACCAGCCATTGGATACTCTCTTGATGATCTTAAAGGTATAAGCCCAGCTCTATGTATGCATAAAATTAATTTGGAGGAAGATGCAAAACCTGTTGTTGATTATCAACGCCGTCTCCATCCAAAAATGAAAGAAGTGGTAAGAAAAGAGGTAATAAGACTTATTGAAGCTGGTATCATTTATCCTATAGCTGATAGTAAGTGGGTTAGTCTTGTTCATTGTGTTCCTAAAAAGGGTGGAATGACTGTTGTTCCAAATGATGAAGATGAACTTGTGGCTCAACGTACTGTTGTTGGTTATAGGATGTGTATTGATTTCAGAAAATTAAACAAAGCAACTCGAAAAGATCATTATCCATTGCCATTTATTGATCAAATGTTAGAAAGGTTATCTAAACATTCTCACTTTTGTTATCTAGATGGTTATTCAGGTTTCTCACAAATTCCTGTCCATAAGGATGATCAAGAAAAGACCACTTTTACTTGCCCATATGGTACATTTGATTATAGGAGAATGCCATTCGGTTTGTGCAATGCTCCTGCTACTTTTCAAAGATGCATGAATGCTATATTTGCTGATTATATTGAAAAGATAATGGAAGTTTTTATGGTTGATTTTTCTGTGTATGGTACTTCCTTCGATAATTGCTTGTTCAACCTTAACAAAGTTTTGTAGCATTGTGAAGACCAACACTTAGTCCTTAATTGGGAGAAGTGTCACTTCATGGTTCCAGAAGGCATTGTCCTTGGGCATAAGATTTCTGGAAAAGGGATAGAAGTTGATCCAGCAAAGATAGAAGCTATTGAAAAGCTACCATACCCAAAGGACATCAAATGTATAAGAAGTTTTCTTAGGCATGCAGGTTTTTAGCATAGGTTTATTAAATATTTCTCCAAAATATCAAAACCTCTAACCAATCTTTTGCAAAAGGATGTTCCTTTCTCTTTTAATGATAACTAGCCAATTGCTCGTGCGATGCTACGGGGTGATTTTATAAATATTCTTAGCCCAAGGGGAATTTCATTACTCAAAATCAGTTTTGGTGAAAGTTCTTTCTTAGCTATTATCATCGCGCATGTAGCACTTTTTGCAGTTTGTATGATGGCACGGTCTCATGTAGCATGCCAGGTGTGCATATGTCAGAACTGTTGGCCCAATTTCTATATGTGTGGGTGTTTAGTGTCGATCGATTCGGTTCTTCTGTTTTACAAAAAAAGTTGTTGTTCTAAAAATGTTGGCTGGTCGGTTCCTTTAAAAAGGAAGAACCCAAAATCCCCATGACACAATGATCTGGTCATTTTTTATTTTAAATGAACATGACTGATACACAGTGACATCATGGAAGCAAAGAAAATTTGAATGAAAAATACATCACCTCCTTTAACAAAAGAACCTGATCATCATAGTGAGGAGAATCCGGTTCCAAATATAGATTAGTGTATTTACAAATGGACACTGCGTGATTTAGGAAGCACTCACACGGGACTCGACACACTGTGGACTGAATACAAGTCTCAAAACATGTAATGGAATGATCTGTCAACTGTGCGCTATACCCATCTTCCTCAAAGTCGAAATCTTTAGCATCATGCTCCATATCCATGTCTTCCTCAATTTTCCGTACGAATAATTTTATTATCCTTTCATAATAATCCATAATATGCTCTATACATTTCAGGAAAATGTTATCATCAAATCATATGTCAAATGGATATAAGCATCCAAACTTAGTGTCGCCATATGTTGCAGGCTATTTTTTTGCCGGAAGCAAAATAAAAAAAGGAAATAGCAGCAGGTGATAAGCTACCTAAAAAAAGAGAGGAAATGGCACCAAGAATATTCCCTCTCTCACCCGAATCCTTCCTATCTTCCAGCTCCATCTCAGTCCTCTCCCGATCCTTCTCACTCTCTCTCATGTACCTCCACCAAACAGCATGGTCGTGCTCCCAGCTCCTCTCTCTCGATTTGCTGGGGCCGACGGTGCTCTCTCAGCTCCGGCGGCGAGCGGACGACCATGATCCCTCCCACCCCTCTGAGCCGCGTGGAGGATGGTTGTGCTAGCTGTCTCGGCCGCCACCGTGTCACAGCTGGTGCTCCCTTCGCCCTTCCATGTGCACCCGTCGTGTCTGGACAACTCGCCTAACCTGACGGCCGCGGACGACGAAGCCGGTGAGCTCGTCAGTGCCCTCGGCGGCCTCGAGGCCTACGTCAGCGAGGAGGTCGGATCTGGAGCGGCGCGAGCATTGGAGCGGCGGACAAGCTAAAGGCAGCGGCGTCATCGTACTCACCGCCCCCACCGTGGTAGTCACGGTGCCAAGGTACTCCCTTTTCTTCTTGGTCTTGTGTGTCGCGCCCGTGCTCGCTCGGTTTCATGGCGCGTGTTTGGTCCGATTCGGTAGGTTGATTCCGATCGATCCATGAGCGAGGTTCCACGGCTAGCTCCGGCTCGGTTCCACGACTCGTCTTCGTTTAGTTTGGGGGATTGGGGATGGTAGTTTGATTCGAGATGGCTATGTGATTTCACGGACGCATCCCTTACACTTTGCTCCTAGCGGTGTCCATCCCGAGATCTGAGACACTTGTTCTGGAGTACTCCTTGCTTGGATTGTTGATTCAGTTTCTTCATGTTTGTAGATCTTGTACAGTTACACTACAGTTATAGTCCTTGCTTGGATTTGTGCAATTTGTACTCCTTGGAAGATCTTGCTTGTGTACTGAACTTGGAGCAATGCAATAACTTGAGTTCTTGCTTGTGTACTTAACTTGGAGCGATACAATAACTTGAGTTCTTGTGTGCGAAAACCTGTTTCGAGAGAGTTCTTGCTTGTGTACAGGAATGAACTTGCAGTACTCCACATTAGGAACCAAACTGTTGTGTCGTGCCGTGCATGTCTACAAACTGAACTTGCTTGAATAACTTGTTTGCTTGCTGGAGTATTACTTTAACTGAGTAAACTGAATTTGCTTGCAACATTAGGAACTGGAGTAAACTTGAAACTAAACTATTGCTTATACAGCTTGCAGTATTTCGGCTTAAATAAACTTGGAGTAGATGAAAATTCAGTTTGCTCCTGTAGTTGTTCGTGTACTTTTGCTCTTGGAGTTGCTATGTGACCTGAATTCCTTGTGCATGCTTTACTGATTGTGGTGCAGTGGAGTAGTGTAGTATAGTGCAATGCATGAATTTGATTCAGTTTGATTCTGAACATGATAGTTACTCAAATAAATTTGGTTTGCTTGCACTTGCACACAACACTACTCCAGTAGCTTTTTCGTCCTCCTCCTGAATTTTGCTTGGATGATTTTGTTTATTTTCCGAATGTTTACAGTAGTGTAGTGTACTGCCGTCCCGTACATTCCGGCTTTTTGGCTGAATTAACTAAATTTCACTTAATTTTCTGGTAGCAATATGCTTTGTTCATTCTTTACCTAACTGAACCCCACCCGCATGTCCATTGTTCTGACATGTTGAACACCAACTATTTCAGGTGCAGTGCCGGCCTGGAGCCGTGTGTGCCGCAGCCGTACCGTCCCGGAGCCGTGCCGTAGCCTGGCAGATGGAGTTGCTACCCTGGGGACGGAATCGAAGCGACCCTGTCGGCCCCAAAGCATCATGTAAGTCGTACCGTCCCGGAGCCGTGCCGCAGCCACGCAGATGGAGGTGCTGCCCTGGGGACGGAATCGAAGCGACCTTTGTCGGCGTCGAAGCGCAGCCGGCGTGTTGTTTCTGCTGGGTGGGAGCCGGTGCTCTACTCGCATGGCCAGTGCTCTGCTCTTGCTTCGTGTGAGAATTATCTGCTGTTGAGGAGATCAGGCATTGGGGCGGCGAGGTACTGGTGAGGTGCAAGCCGCTGGGGTAGTGGGGCGTTGAGGTGCTGGCGACTTCCTGATGTCGAGGATTCTTGATGGTGCTCCTGATGCGAGCGCGATCCTCAAGCTGATGAGGATGGCGAGGTCCTGGGGCTAGCGAGGATGACGGTGAGCTCTCTTCCCGGATCGATTCATTTTTTGCCGCCCCGATCTCGAGAGGATGCACCCCTATCTGGCGAGTATTTGATTCAGATTTTGGTTGAGTATACATTCGCGCTGTTGGCTTGCCTGTACCCATATAGCTATACTGGACACAGTAAAGATTGGATCATTTTTCCCATGTGTACGCTTCCTTAAAAATAGGGTCTGGTAATTAATGTCATTGATGTACGTTTCTATACATATAGGATCTCGTAATTAATATCGGTTTTTATTGGGAAAAACTGCCATGGGGGCGTACAGAAATAGTTGGACGAAAGGTTCCGGCGGAGTGGTATCGGTGGCAGGCTAAGGAACGAAACTTTCTTTTTAGACAGGAGAGATTGCATTGAGTCCTTTAACATTTTGAAGAATGCTTTAATAAGTGCTCCTATTATTCAACCTCGTGATTGGAAATTGTCTTTTGAAATTATGTGTGATGTTAGTGATTATCAGTTGGAGCTGTTTTGGGCCAATGTGTTGATAAGAAATTGAATGTTATCTATTATGCTAGTAGAACACTTGATGCTGCTCAAAGAAATTATGCTACAACTGAGAAAGAATTTTTAGCAGTACTATTTGCATGTGACAAGTTTAGACCTTACATTACTGATTCAAAAGTCACATTGCATACTGATCGTTCTGCTATTAAATACCTGATGCATAAGAAAGATGCTAAGCCTAAATTAATGAGATGGGTACTTTTATTGCAAGAATTTGATTTACACATTGTTGATAGGAAAGGGGAAGATAATCAAGTAGCTGATCATCTCTCTAGAATGGAAAATATACCTGATGATCATATTCCTATTAATGATAACTTTGTTAATGAACAACTTGCAAATATTTATGTTTCTAGTGCTAAAGCTGCATCTCCATGGTTTGCTAATTATGCAAATTTTATTGTTGGTAAAGTTTTACCTCCACACTTCACTTATCAACAAAGAAAGAAATTCTTCTATGATCTTAGACATTATTTTTGGGATGATCCTTTCCTTTATAAGAAGTGTGGATGGTATTATTAGACGTTGTGTACCTGAGCATCAACAACAGGCTATTATAAGAGATTGCCATGATAGTCCCTATGGAGGGCATCATGCAGGAGATCGCACAGGAGCAAAGGTATTACAATCTGGTTTTTATTGGCCTACTTTGTTTAAGGATTGTGCTGAATATGTTAAATCTTGTGATAAATGTCAAAGAGTAGTAAATATTGGTAGGAGAAATGAAATGCCTATGAGTTATTCTTTGCCACTTGAGCCATTTGATGTGTGGGGTTTTGACTTTATGGGACCTTTCCCAGAATCAAAGACAAAGCATACTCACATTTTGGTTGTAGTTGACTATGTTACAAAGTGGGTGGAAGCAATTCCAACCAAAAGTGCAGATCATGCCACATCAATGAATATGCTAAAGGACATCATCTTCCCCAGGTTTGGTGTTCCTAGGTTTTTAATTACTGATGGTGGTTCTCATTTCTTGCATGGTGTTCTTATAAAAAGTTTGGCAAAATATGATGTTAACCATAGAATTGCATCTCCTTATCATCCTCAAACAAGTGGATAAGTTGAATTAAGTAATAGGGAAATCAAACACATTTTTGGAAAAGACAGTTAATAAGTCTAGGTCTGATTCACCAGCTAAAATTAATGATGCATTATGGGCTTATAGAACTACTTTTAAAAATCCTATGGGAATGTCTCCTTATAAAATGGTTTATGGAAAAGCTTGTCATTTACCTGTTGAGTTAGAGCATAATGCTAGATGGGCAGTTAAGCAATTGAACTTTGATTTTAAAACTTCAGGAGGGAAGAGAATTCTTGATTTAAGCCTACTAGCTGAATGGAGGAATGAAGCTTATGAAAATGCTAAAACGTTTAAAGAAAAAGTTAAAATTTGGCATGATAAGAAAATTAAGAAGGAATTCAAAGTAGGTGATCAAGTTTTGTTATACAACTCTCGTTTTAAGTTTTCTGCAGGGAAGTTGCGTTCAAAGTGGCAGGGACCATTAGTGATACATGAGGTGTACCGTTCAGGAGCTATCCGTCTTCACGGTGACATGAAAGGTAAACCTCATGTAGTCAATGGACAACGCCTTAAACCTTATATTGTAGGAAAGAGCTTCATCGGAATGGTGGAAGAGTTGAATTTACAAACACCGGAGGAGGTAATTGAGAGAAACCGTGCAGTTCCAGAAACCCTAAACTAATAGAAGGTAACTTAGTGTTGGAAAGTTTCTCGGAATTGCATAATATTTTACGGAAGTCATTTTTTATGAAAATTATCGTGTGGGACAAGAAAATTGGATGAAGCGGAGACCCGAGGAAGGAAAGAGGGGGTCCCACGCGCCCAGGAACAAGGGCCGCGTGGGCCCACTCCTTTTGCCCCTTGGAGTCCCTTTTCGCCCCGTTTTCGATCCCGACGCTTCGTCTTGACCTAAAAACCCTCAATATATACCCCTCTCTGCCGATCTAATCTCGCACCGAGCGTCCTCGAGCGATCTCTCTTTCTGCTATTTCTGTCTGTCAGCTTTTAGCCATGTCTTGCTCCGGATCCAATCAAGATGGGGAGAGCTCACCCAAGGAAGGTTGAAGAGTACAAGAAGAGGCTTGAAGATCTGGAAGATAGGTACAAGGACGTCATCGACAAGTGGGAAAAGTTCCAATGCTTCATGTGGGATGTAGAGAACCAAAACTGCGAATATGAAGAACGCTTCAAGAAGATTGCAGCAGCCGCCACCCTCAGGTATAATGATCCACCTACATCTTTCCGTGATGGAAGGCCTTTCCCATAGAAGATGGCTGAATGGGAGGAAGAATATGAGAAGGAGGAGGCTGCATCAAAAGAGAGTCTGGAAGAACGTCAAGCTTGGGGGAGTTCCACCTAGTCTTTATCTTTATTAGTCTATCATATCTATCCAGTCATGGTGTGTTTGCTTTTATCGTTTAGCTATCAATATCTCTTAGGCGTGTGTGAGCTCATGGATCATTATCATGTATCTCTATCTTATGGTTTATCCATGAATATTAAAGTATGGTGTCATCCATAATTCTCTTGTTTGGAGATTGATGGGTAACACTCATGCAAATGAGCGTGGCATATCTAGAGTTTCAGTCACATCTTGCCTTGAAATTAATTAACTTGAGTGTGTTGGACAATTGTAGAATTATCTCATTATAAAATAAGTAAAGAGTCAATATGACTTGGAATTAATAGTTTGAAGTTGAGATATAGTCTTGTAGGATAAAAAGTTGAGAAGGTATAATGAAAAGGATATAAAACATTTTTGTTAGACTCTAGTATCTTTTGAGCAAATTAATGATCGTGGATATTTCAATACTTATGCTCTTGAATGTGAATGTAAAGGAAGGCACCTGAAGTTTCAGTTAGCCATGGAAAGTGTAAGATAAAGGTGGTATAGAGCATAGGAACTTGATTGAGATATCCATGACTAAAGTTTGCACTAGTTACTAGAGAAGCAAGGTTGATAACAATTTTTTTATATCTATCTATCTTTCATTTGAAGGGCGGACCTGGTGCAGCGGTAGAGCCTCACCGCCTGTGACCGAGAGGTCCCAGGTTCGAGTCGCGGTCTCCTCACATTGCACTTCGTGAGGGTAAGGCTTGCCACTGACACCTTTCCCCAGACCCCGCACAGTGCGGGAGCTCTCAGCACTGGGTACGTCCTTTTTTTTATCTATCTTTCATTTGTCTTCTTTGAACTTGTTATCCAATAAGAGTTTATTTTGTCTTTAAATTTCAGCAAAGTATAAAAGATTATAATGCTTGCCATAAAGAGCAAAAGCATGTGAAAAACTATATGATTCGATTGTCCAACATACAATGGTTATTTGCTTTCAAAAGTAAGGGGTGATTGCTAGAGCTTCTACTTATGTTGCCCTCATATGCATGAGTTTTGTTCATTAATCTTATCTTGCAATTGAATATGATGATGATACAATGCTCGTATTTATTTATCAACCATAAGTCCATTGATGCATGTAATGATCTATGTCCTTACTTACTCGAGGACGAGTAAAGGTTTAAGCTTGGGGGAGTTGATACGTGCATTTTATATCATCATTTATGCAACCTTTAGTAGCATATTAGAATGTTATTTGCACTATTATATCATTGTTTTTACATGTTTTAGATGATTTAGGGGACTTTCATACAAAGTCCCTATTTTTGGTATTTAATTTATGGGAGGCAGAAAACCCCATTTTTCTTGTTTTTATTGTTTCAGGAGTTTCAGGAACCCAAATAATAAGAGGAAAAATACCACAGAGGTTTTTCATCGGAAGGAAGGCAATGGAAAGAAGACCAAAGAGAGGAGAGCCACGAGGGCCAAAAGAGGGGGGCCCACGCGGCCCATGTACCTGGCCGCGTGGGGCCCACCAAAATTGGCCTCGGGCACCTCCACGCATGGGGCTTTTTAGCAACGCCTTCGTCTCGCCCGAAAACCTACGCCCTAATTTTCCCAAATCCATCCGATGTCGCGGCGGCGGCGAAACTCCTGATTCTCTCCGAGGGGGATCAGATCCTGCTGCTCCGGAGCTCCGGAGAGGGAAAATCATCGTCATCGTCATCACCTCTCCTTCTTGGCGTGGGAGGAGGCCTCTACATCATCATCCCCATCAAAACCAGCACCATCTCCATCATCATCACCGTGATCCACTCCGTTCCCCTCGTAGTTTGAGAGTTGCTATACCCTAGATACTTGTCTTGTGCTACTATTCATGTTTGTGATTGAGTACTTGTCATTATTTGTGGGTGAAGTTATATTTTCAGATTGTGTTGTACCACTTATACCACTGAATATCATCATGTTTGCATGTTGTGAGTAGTTTCCGTATGGTCCTGAGGGTATAGAATGAATTGTCAATGATTTATATAACATGTGTTGGTATTTTGTCAAGAGTTTATCTTTTATGTCATTCTATGATGGTGGTGTCTGAACGTCGACTGCACAACACTTCACCTATATGGGCTCATAGGAGAACACCATAGTATAATGAATTGAGAAAGACTTGGGAGGACAAGTAAACCTGAGACCGAGTCATGAAGTTATATTATGAGGGTATTAGTATCGGGGACCTTAGAGTGTAATGCTATGGTGGGACATTATGTCTTAATAATTCTTGTGCAGTTATTTACTTGGCCACATGATCCATCATAAGGGGTTGTAGTCTATTTATTTAGCTATACCGAATTATGGCTCCGTCCAAAGAAGATTAAAACTAGACAAGATATTCAACGTGTTGTTTAATAAATCTCTATGCCTAGCAATATCCATGCCGCCCTCGGAAACATTTTCCACATATAAGTTACACATCACTTGAGCTTATCCTCTTGCCACATAAGAGGATTGGGCTTTCTCTCATTGAGAGCTTTCACTTGCTACTATTTATTTACTGCATTGCAACTATATAACCAAAAAATACAAAAAACACTTGCATCTTTTATCAATCTTGCTAACCAATACCTTCAGTTCCTCGTGGGTTCGACAACCTTTTCTAATTGAAAGGTACTACAATTGATCTCCTGCACTTGGGAGTCATCAACATGACATTGAATCCTGATGTATATGTTTTTCCTTTCCTACGAATTTAAGAGTCCTTAGAACAAGACGTGGACATGCAAAACAAAGAAATATATAATAGGTATACAGATTCCAAATCCGTGAGAATTTAGATGCATACAAATGAATTATTTTTGTAGATATTTTTGTATACGGAAGAAAAAATGTTATGTGTGTCTGTTTGGTTTTATAAAGTGCAACTCTGTCGTGCCCGGTGTCTCAAAATAACCACTGGGACACACGTTGTTTACTCAAACTTAATACGCTCTCGTGGAAATGTTGTTATGGCAAGATTTAACATTAGAACTTCTCCCAACCGTTCGTGCACTAATGGTACACCATTAATACTATATACCAAATATATCATATTTTTGTGAGATTTTGGATACATACAAAATAAATTATCTTGTAGATTTGATCATATCTTTTATGAAAGAAAATGTATCACAAAAGTATCTTTTTGATGGTACATGTTCTTTTTTCTGTTTTACTCTTTGTTTCAAAATAACTTCGCAAACATACGTGTTTACCAAATTTGATACACTTTCGTGGCAAGGTTATTGAGCCACTTGGATATTATCAAGCCATTCAAAATAAATTTTTATCTACATATGGGATTTTTTAAATTTTTATTCTGCTTTTAATGCTCTGAGAACTATTGGTAGGGATTAGTACTAGTAGGGAGTAATATTTTTCTCATGGACCTTAAAAGCATTAATGGAACGAGACATCGAAAAGGCAAAACATACCATTGGAGATTATATAAAGATTGAATTTTCGGATAAATGCATACATGATAAATCATTTTGTGACATGATCCACTTCGCGCAACGCAAGGTTATTGAGCAAAAAAAATGACAGAACGTCTCCAAGCCGTTCAAAGCCGGAATAAGATATGAAAATGTTTTCATTAGATACTGTTAATGCCCCAGGCACTAATGGCAGGAGATTAACACCACTAAATATCTCCTGCATGTATCTTGATCCAAAGCATTGATGGAACGGGATATCCAAAAGGCAAAACGTCCCTGAAGAAATGGTCCACTCTATCCACCCCGAAAGCAACGGTGCCACATTTCTCGGCAGAACGACCATTTCGTAGGGCCCCTTCCATCCATCCCCCATCTCCCTCGCCGCTATACGCGCGTACTACGGTGGATCCATGTACCGCGCTGCAAGAAATGCCTTAATATATAAAAGTACGTCTGATTCGCATCCCATTTTGGCCTCCACGTCGACTGCTAAACGTGGGCAAACGACAGCCGTTCGATCGTCCTAATGAGCGGCCCAGATGCACGCGTCCTCCGCTGCTACAGTACTACTGTAGCAGCGGACTTTCTACCAATCCCGCATCGCCACGTAGCCTCCGCACGATTTTCAGCGCGAGTTTTTTGCGGAAACCCCCCGCAAAGGACCTGAACGCAATTTTCGACAACAACAAGGGCGTCCTTGCAAAACCACCACGGATCCCCCTCCCCACCCTTCCCTCTCCCGCGACGCCGCGGGTCGCCGCCGGCGACCGCCGCGCATCGCGGCCGTACCGCGCCTCCCCGGACACATCGGCCGCCACGAAGATCTCCGCCGTCGCGCCAGCTCCCTCCTCGGTGCGGATCGCATCCCCGGACGCCGCGGGCGCGCCGGAATGGCCGCCGCCGCGTGCGCCGTCCTCCGCCGCGGAAATGGTCGCCGCCGGCGTCTCCGGCGGCAATATGGCACGCCGCGCCGCCTGTTCGCCTGCCCGCGACGCTGGCCATCAGATCCACGCGGCGCTGCCCTCCCGCGCGTGCGCGGTTGCGCGGGCGCGAGCTCCGTCTCGCCGGTGTCGCCGCCGTCGGCTGACGCAAGCTTCTGGCGTCAGCAAGGCCCACATGCTAGCTGCTGAACAGACGCTGACGGCCATGTCCCACCTGTCAGCCACTGACAGCAGCTGGCCCACCTGCCAGCCGCTAGACAGCCGTGGTTAAAACAAAAAAATAACAATCAATTGGAAAATCCATTACTTTCACACCGTAATTAAAAAAAACAACATTTCGAAAAAAAATAAGATCCTTACTCCTAACACATTCCTTCCATGCTTACACAACTTTACCAAAAAAAAAATCAAGAACCAAAATTGTAAAATTCATTACTTTCACACCGCAATTCAAACAAATTTAAAAAAAAATACCAAAATTTGAAGGAAAAAAAAGATCATTGCAACTACCACATTCCTTGCATGCTTACACAACCTTAACAAAAAAATACTAATTATGCATCTTATGAGGAAAAAATGTAAAATTGTTGATTATTCGGGCACATTCCAAACATTAAATAATAATTTAGTATACGTATATTCTTGCAGTCTTTTCCGAATGTAGTACTCGAGTCTTTCCCAATTATATATTACGATGAACCTGTAAAAAATAATTTCGATTTAAAACTTAACCGAAGCAACGATTTCTCAAAAAGATGCAACTGAATCAAAGATTTTTCAGAAGGATGCAACGGTATTTTTTCTTCTAACAAGAACTTAATCCAATAAAAATTTAGCTAACCCATTTTCTTGCATGTTTAAACAACTTTACAAAATTTTAATTACAAGAATTAATACAAATGTTCCCCGGCTCTCTTTTCCCCCCGGTCTTCTCTCTCTTCCTCCCTTTCTCCTTGAGAGTCTCCGTCGCCGCCCCGGCTCCTCCCTCCTGTCGCGCCGGTGGCGTTGCCGTCTGGCGCCGATGGGGGGGAGGGGGCCGGTCCCCTGTACAGTTTCTAGTTAGTAAGGTAGGTTCTAGCGTTAGAGTTTGTTCCTTCGTGGAGTCTGGCGTCTTGCCTCGTGGCCTCGGGTTCCTGGTGCTTGCAGGCAGCTCCGGTGAGAAGTCTGTCCTCTCCGGCGACGGCGGTCCATGGTGGACGGCTGGATCTGGGGATGGATTGGGCGGAGGCCCTCCAAATAAGCTTGCTTCTTGCAGATCCGGTGGTGGTGTCAGTATTCTTGTGCTTCCTTTTGGTGCTCGTCTGGATGACGAGATGAAAGGAAACACCTGGCATCTGTGGCTCTTTCTTCAGCTCCTGGCCGGCCTCGGTGGCGAGGGGGAGAAGAGGAGGGGCGCTCGGTTGTGGGTGTGCTGCGGCTATCCCGGCGATGAGGTGGGCGTATCGCCGGAGTGCAAGATCTTGGCGCTTCCTGGAGTTCCATGGTGGAGATCCTTGGCGTCAGGTATGATGCGCCGCGTTTCTATGTTGGCGTCCTCTGTTTGCTGGTGGTCGAGGTGGTTTGCTTCAGTGGCTTTGCTCCGGCCGGCCGTGGAGGCGAGGGGAGTGGCTGCTTGGAGCTTGGGAGTGCGGCTGGTTGGCCTGGGCGGCGCAGTGTCGGCGGGAAGATGGTTGGAGCTGTGGAGATGGTGCTTTGGCCGTGTCCGTTCATCGAGCACAGATTCCGTTGCTTGGCGGCGGATGGATTTTGCGGTCGTCTACAATGTGTGGTGGCACCTCCTCCCCGGCGGCGAGTGGTACGGCGACGCCGGCGACGGCTAGGTTCTTCGGGAGCGTGGTGGAGGATCTGTTTGTGTTTCTTCCAGGATGCTCAGGGTGCTTAGTGCATTTTGCAGGACCCTTTTGTATTTTTCTTTCTTTCTGGGGCTGGCTTGTAATTTGTACTGAGTATTCTGATTATATGGATCGGATCCTTGTAAAAAAAAAAGAATTAATACAACTTTCCATATTAGTTACACAGCTTCTGACAATATGAAAACATTGCAAGAATTCAAATCTGGCTTAATTCCAAAACAACCCTTTTTAAAATTCACAACATTTTTAAACGCGAACTCCCGCGAATTCCAAAAAAATCCAAAATTAAAGAACTTTTGAATATAGACCTCTCCGAATTAGAAATTTAACAAACACCCAAACACGCGCGGCATTGCCGCGCCTAGATGTCTAGGACGAATAAATAGCAGGAGTAACACCACTAGCCACTCCCCCTCCAGTTAGCAACCCGAGAGAGAGAGAGAGCGAGCGCAGGAGGTGGGGGGAAAGAGGTAGCTGAAGGAGGGAGGGGAAGGAAGAAACCTCCAATCTTGCTCCTGCTGCCCCAGCCCAAGATTCTCTTGTTGCATCGGCGTAAATGTAACTCCCCTCCTGCTCCATCCCCACTCACCAGAAATCTCTATTCCCTTCTTCCTCTCGCGTCGTTTCCTCCGTTTTGTTTCTTGGATCTGCCATGGCGAGGGATTTAGCGAAGTGAGTGGTTTCGTGGTTTTGATATTTTTTGTTCCTGGTTCTGTTCTTGTTCTTGCGCTCGTTTCTTTCCGGGGTAGGGGGTTCGAGCTGTCCTGTCAGGTTCGATCTTAGCCTTTTTCCTTCTTCCGTTCAAGAGCGTTCCTAGGATGGAGTTAATGTGAGATGCTGTTTTCTCTTCGTCGAAATTTATTGCGGCGCTTCTGGTAGAGTAGTAACTAGTAAACCAATGCAGGTTCTCCTCCTGGTCCTGCAAACTGCAAACCCGTTTTCGCTCCGATATTTGCTCCTCTGCTCCCGTTTGTTTTCCTGCTCAGATCTGTGCCGCGCGCAGAGTTCACTCCTGCCTGCTGCCACAGCAAATGTGTGTTCTTTTCTTTTCGTTTTATTTTCCTGTTCTCGCGACTGACTCCATAATCCTTTGAAATTTCTCCAGTAGAGGCGACTCCGCATTGGCCATTCGAACGGAGCTCCGAGCTGTGTCAAAGAAACCGAATTCGGAGGCGAAGATGTCAGGTAAAAGACGTGTTCTTGCGCCTTTCCTCCTGCGTTGTTTTTGTTCTTGACTCTTGAGGAAGCATGTTTGTTAAACACGCGCCGCTGCTGCAGTTATCCATGCGGACGATATCGAGATATCCTTGTGCGATGGCAACTCGGAGGACGAGCGGCGCCGCCGGAAGATAGGCTCGCTGCGGCGGAAGGCCATCCACGCGCTCAAGAAGCGCGGCAGGCGTCGCGTCGACTTCCGCTTCCCGCCAGCCATCTCCATTGAGGACGTCCGCGACGCCGAGGAGGAGCGTGCTGTCTCCTCCTTCCGTGAGCGCCTTGCCGCCCACGGTCTCCTACCCGACAAACACGACGACTACCACATGATGCTAAGGTTTCTCTTCACCGAACTATCTTGCTTCCGTTATCCTTTGTTTTTGTCCTCTACTATTTGGATAGCTTGCGGAATGCCTGGATCTGAAACTTTGCCATGTGACTATGTGATGCAGGTTCTTGAAGGCCAGGAAGTTCGACGCCGAGAAGGCAATGCAGATGTGGGCAGACATGCTGAGATGGAGGAAAGAGTTTGGCGCCGACACAATTCTTGAGGTCATTCACACTGACAACCTTTGAGCAATCGCTGAGAATTTGCAATGTCTGCTTAATATCTAGTAACACTCAACGTGTTCATTTGTTCAGGATTTTGAGTTTGATGAACTGGACGAGGTGCTGTGCTACTACCCTCAGGGATACCATGGCGTCGACCGAGAGGGCCGACCGGTCTACATCG
Source organism: Poa pratensis (assembly GCA_947311845.1). NCBI lineage: Eukaryota > Viridiplantae > Streptophyta > Magnoliopsida > Poales > Poaceae > Poa > Poa pratensis. The sequence continues at coordinate 59,813,455 of CAMZMU010000041.1, forward strand.
AGAGGCTCGGGAAGGTCGACCCCAACAAGCTTATGCAGATCACCTCCGTGGATAGGTACATCAAGTACCATGTTCAGGAGTTCGAGAGGGCCTTCAGAGAGAGGTTCCCTGCCTGCACATTGGCTGCCAAGAGGCACATCGACTCTACTACCACTATCTTGGATGTCCAGGGTGTGGTATGTGACTGACCCTTCCATGTTCTGCACTTATGTAACTTTGTCAGTTTTGTATGTTTTGATGAAGATGTTTTTTCCATATGCAGGGTTTTAAGAATTTCTCCAAGACTGCAAGGGAACTTGTACATCGAATGCAGAAGATTGATAGCGACTATTATCCTGAGGTAATTTGAAGTGTGATGAATACTTCATTGTACTAGTATTTTGGCATGATGACGAATGATGATTCTAAAATGTTGAAAACTGCAGACATTGCATCAAATGTTTGTTGTGAATGCTGGCAGTGGGTTCAAGTTGATCTGGAACAGTGTGAAGGGCTTCCTTGACCCAAAAACTTCTTCCAAGATTCATGTAAGCTCTATGGCATACTTGTCAGGATTATTGTAATGCATTTTGCGAGTGTCAATTGATTATGTCCTCCAATGTAGGTTCTCGGTTCGAATTACCAGAGTAGACTTCTTGAAGTAATTGAGGCAAGGTTGGTATAAAACTGAAGCTGAGGAACAAGTTTAATCCTTGCCCATTTCATTTGTTGAGATACATACTCCTGTCTGCTTTCTACATTGTACGGCGTTTTGATGATAGCTGTGGTTTTTTCAGTGAGTTGCCAGAGTTCCTTGGTGGTTCATGCACGTGTGGTGACAAGGGAGGTTGTCTTGGGTCGAACAAGGGGCCATGGAATGATCCTTACATATTGAAGGTATTTGTCGCACCGTGATCATGTGGAAGTCTTTATGTATGTACTGCTTATTTATTTACATTGTGATTTCGTTATATTTTGTATAAGTAACTTATACATGTAACGTGTTCTGTTTGTAGCTCATACACAACTTGGAGGCTGGTTCAGTGAGGGATATCAAGCCAGTTTCTGATGGAGAAGAAAGAAGCAGTTCGTCTCTCGGCTAGAACAGTTGAAGGCAAGTTGCTGAAAATAATTACTTTACATTCTAGCTGTACACATCTAGCTGATGCTGCTTCTAATACATGCTGTGGTACTTCCAGTGGCAGGGCATGATTAGTGACGCATCAAATCCTGAATCAGGGTCGGATGTTGATGACTTTGGATCATCATATATCCCAAAAGGCTCTGAATATGGTTGCCTCACTCCAGTCCATGAGGAAGTAAGTCAAGGCTCAATTCCTGCTTGTTACTTTACTGTATCATTAGCTTTGTTCTTTCTGCTATCTATATCACTTGAATCTATGCTAGTCTCACCACAAGTTTTCTCTTGAATTTTTTGCATGATGACTTCTATGAGTTGATTTCGGTATTTATACTTGCTTGTAGGTAAAGGGCATAGATTCTTCAACTTACGTTGTCTGTGGCGATCAGAGTTATGTGGATATCTCTCTTGAAACTGGTAGGAGAGTGCGACGAACTACTGAAAATGTGCCAAAACAACTAGCTGAGAACCGGCAATTTTCCACCAACAGAAGCTCTCATGATTTATGTACCGTCTGTTCCCTTGCGCTTGCTCAGTAAAATCTGTGCCATCAATTATTCTGCATCTTTCCAGTATTGTTGTATACTTAGTTGCTTATAATTTGTCTGTTTCTTGTTGCTCTAGCATAGGAATCTATGGTCCATTTGGCCGATATAATCTTGAGAGACTTTTAACATTAGTGGTGCATTGATTGTATTTTATTGCATAGGAAATGCATTCATCGATTCAAAACATATAACGCATGGTTAGATGCCTAGGTTGCTGATGCTAGATTCGTAGATAGAAGATTGGAAGGCACTCCAGTAAACCATTTAAATTCCGACTGGAAGAATGAAGTACAGGTCATGTGGTATAGTTGGCACTCTGCCAGGAACAGCTGCCTGTGTAACCTCACACAGGACTGTTTCATTTATTGTGCTGCACAGTAAAGTTGGTTGTTGATTTTTCTGAATAAATCTGACTCCTCGGTGCTGTACTTCCATGTGTTGCTGCTTCATCAGATGAACTGAAATAATAACTTATAACCTGTTTCACCGAATGAATGATCCAAACTTATAATCTGGTTTCTTGCTGACTTCTCACATCTCATTGAGAAATATTTTCTTTTGAGTCGAAATATTAGATGGAAAACAACTGAACCTTTGCTCCAGTTGAGTGGCGCTTTGTTAGCTATATGCCTATATGGTGTTGGGAGACCTTCCTCATTGCTCATCTGTTATTGTGTTCTATTATTAATGGCAGGGAACAATGCTGGCAAACTGGATGGTTCAATTCTCCGAATGGGTGTGGAACATCTTGTGAAGTTTGTGATCAAAGCTTTGATCAAGCTATTCACCTTCTTCCGACTTCTCCTACCCTCTACACCACCGAGGAGGCTTGAAAATGGCCATCCATCTACTGCGCCAGTGCCAGCTGCAGAGAAGCCACAGCCTGAAGCTGTAAGCGACGCTGCCACGAGCGCTTGCTTACAGCGTATTGAAAATCTTGAATCTATGTGCAACCAGCTGGCCAGCAAACCACCAGAGATCCCTGAGGACAAAGAGCAAATCCTACTCAACTCTTTCGAGCGCATCAGATCCATCGAGGCCGACCTGGAGAGGACGAAGAGAGTAAGTTTTCTGCATGTTCCAAGATAGAATCTAGTCTTTTCTCTTCTCAATGCCATAATTGCTTGTGACTATTTGAATGCATTGTTGTTTATGTGAATCTTTGTTCATTTCATCAGGTTCTACAAGCCACGGTGGCGAAGCAGGAGTCGCTGGTCGAGACACTGGAAGCTGTACAGGAGTCGTCCAGGGTCAGGGTATGTATGGATGCTATGTACAGTACAATTGTAGACTCACTCAAGTGATTGTGCTTCTGCATATTGCAAATGCACACTACAAACTTGTAGCATCATTCTATATAAAAAGCCTTCTTCCGAACCGAACTGATTCTTACACCTAATGCTTGTGCAGAGGAGGCTGTTCTGTTCATAGGGAGACCTCGCCGACATGTGACATCAAAGAGAAGCTGCTGCCAGCGCCATTTTTTGACCCCTCCCCGACTCTTGAGCCTGGTTGGTTGTCCATAGAGGAACGAAAGAGAAGATAGTATCCGCATAGGATGCCTGTCGCTTCCTTTCAGAACCTCAAAATCTCCTCCTTTTTGGTAGTTTATATTTTGAGTCCCCAATCCTCCTCCCCGTTTATTTGCCCGCTGAACGATGCGCCTATCAGTATGCTAATGTTTTTTGCCGGCTGAAAGTGTACTGTCTCTGTGGCCGTCTCGTGGGGCTGGAACTCGGTGAGAATCCTTGACTGAAGTGAGGGACACGAATGGCAGGCTTACAGCTCATGTCTATGTAAATGGCAGTGCTATCTCTGAACTCTGAACTGATCTGATGATAGATTATTGCTGTGATGACAGTGCAATGGCTGAGTCTCTTTACTTTATTATTGGATCGTTGACGTGATTTCTGTCCGACATTGTTACGTGGGTTGATGCCGTCCGTACGGGTCTGCAGAATCTTGGTTGTTGATTTAATGTGCTGTACAGTAAAGTTGTTGATTTTTCTGAATAAATCTGAACCCTCGGTGATATACTTCCATGTGTTACTGCTTCATCAGACCAGCTGAAATAATAACTAATGTTTCGACTCGAAAGAAAATAATGATTGAAATGTTTAGTGCCGCTGTGTTAGCTATATGCCTATATGGTGTTGGGTTACCTTCCCCATTGCTCATCTGTTCTTGTGTTCTATTATTAATGCAGGGATTAATGCTGGCAAACTGGATGGTTCAATTGTCCGAATGTGTGTGGAAAATCTTGTGAAGTTTGTGGTCGCAGCGTTGATCAAGCTATTCACCTTCTTCCGCTTTCTCCTATCTTCTATACCACTGAGGAGGCTTCAAATTGCCCGTCCATCTATTGCACCAGTGCCAGCCGCAGAGAAGCCTGAAGATGTAAGCGACGCTGCCATGAGCGCTTGCTTACAGCGTATCGAAAATCTCGAGTCTATGTGCAACCAGCTGGCCAGCAAGCCACCGGAGATCCCGGAGGACAAGGAGCAAATCCTACTCAACTCTTTCGAGCGCATCAGATCCATCGAGGCTGACCTGGAGAGGACCAAGAGAGTAAGTTTCTTGCATGATCCAAGATAGAATCTAGTCTTTTCTCTTCTCAAGGCCAGAATTGCTTATGACTATGTAAATGCATTCTCATTTATGTGAATCTTTGCTCAATTCATCAGGTTCTGCAAGCCACCGTAGCGAAGCAGGAGTCGCTGGTGGAGACTCTGGAAGCTGTACAGGTGTCGTCCAGAGTCAGGGTATGCCATCTAAAATTTGACTCCAATGAATCGATAGTGTTTTTGCATTTAGTGTTAGCTTTTCTGAACTAGCATCCCTCTACCTGAAAGTTGTATTCGGAACCGAACTAATTCTTTTACCTAATGCTTGTGCAGAGGAGGCTGTTCTGTTCATAGGATGACATGGAAGGATGGCCTCACCGACATGTCGACATTAACGAGAAGCTGCTGCCAGCGCCATTTTTGACCCCTCCTGACTCGAGCCTGGTTGGTTGTCCATAGAGGAACGAAAGAGAAGATAGTATCCGCATAGGATGCCTGTCGCTTCCTTTCAGAACCTCAAAATCTCCTCCTTTTTGGTAGTTTATATTTTGAGCCCCCAATCCTCCTCCCCGGTTATTTGCCCGCTGAACGATGCGCCTATCAGTATGCTAATGTTTTTTGCCGGCTGAAAGTGTACTGTCTCTGTGGCCGTCTCGTGGGGCTGGAACTCGGTGAGAATCCTCGAGGTTTGACTGAAGTGAGGGACACGAGTGGCAGGCTTACAGCTCATGTCTATGTAAATGGCAGTGCTATCTCTGAACTCTGAACTGATCTGATGATAGATTATTGCTGTGATGACAGTGCAATGGCTGAGTCTCTTTACTTTATTATTGGATCGTTGACGTGATTTCTGTCCGACATTGTTACGTGGGTTGATGCGGTCCGTACGGGTCTGCAGAATCTGCACGGTCTTTTACTACTACTCGTGAGCGCCTGCACGGAGTAGTGGTTGCCTGGTTGGAGCGAGCTGGTTTCCAGGCCTTCTTCATGAGCTGCTCCACTCCACTTGCCCAGTTGACGTCGGTGCCGACGGCCCTCCTGCCTTTTGATGACGACGGTGAGGTCGAAGCCGTTGTGTGCACGGTTTTGTAATCACCGGATTCTGGGGCGCTACGCTGTTATTGATTTGTCCGTTTTTCTATATTCATTCATGTGAGAGCAACTTGCACATTCATAAATTTCCGCCTAACTGATCCGCAGATCTGGCACGTTACCCGATTCATTTACGTTGACAAAACAACATGGATCTTTCGACTGTTTATTTATGCACATTGTCTGTCAAGGGAAAAGACAACTGCATCAATTTAGACAAAAGTTCGTAAATCCGCTGGTTCAATTTAGACAATTTAGACAAACGATTACGAATTAAGAGCTAGACAATCTTCTGTTAGTGTTGGCACATGACAGTTCACAGGGCTAATTTCGACCTACAAAATGGGCGGGTAATGTCCACATCTGCATCGGCATTTACAGAATCCAGTGTCAAGCCAAGGCCTGATCTAACCAGCCTTTGGTCACGCGACAAAAAAAAAAGCTCTTTCTAAGCAAAGTAAAATGCTTCGTTCATTTTTCTCTCCAAAATAGAGCACCCGCATCAAAATAATGCGTGCTACGTTCACTGAGTTCCGTCATTTGAGAGGTTGTTCCGCAGGTACCGAGAAAAGAATGTCTCTCTACAAAAAACTTGATGCGTGCATCATTGTAGGGCACATACAACGTAGCAATCCAGTGAAGACCGTGCAGCCAAAACCTAGGTAACATCGGAACACTAGAATCCACCCAAAGGAGCTAGTAGGATCTACTGCCAGTAATTAATCAATCCAGCGTGCAAGGAGCTAGTACTTCTCTTTGGCTAGGCTTGGGCACATCCCGGTTTGCCCTTTTCCACAAACTCTCTTTTACCTACCCTGGAATATTTGTCGTGCTCCGTCTTGTCTCTGCTCCTCTAGTGACAAGCTGTGTGAAACTAGTATGCTGAGACCGTCCGAGGGGACCAGCCATGAAGCTAGTTACGAGAGTGAAAAAAGAAGAGATTCGCACGCGTACAAAGCGACCCCGAGGAATGGATTCAAAACCGTACAGTTTATGGACGTGGGGTTTGCGAGATCGATCACGTTGATCTCTATCCAGATCGGGGTAGGGGGAACCGGGGTATGTGGTTTTCGGTTGCGTCGTGAGAAGTTTCCCTAGTGGAGAAGTTTCCGTAATGGACTGATGGTGCCGGAGCTAGATCGTCCGACGTGGACTCGCATTTACCGAATGGCCAAGAAGATCTATTATCTACCTTTATGTTTCCATTTCAGTTTCGGTAAACTTGTGATTTGGTTGATGAAAATCGTACTGAATAATTAAGGACTATTTTTTTCTCTACTCATTTTTACAGATTTTACTTCACTAGTTTGAAGTTATTTTTAAGTAATTGGGATCGTACGTGTAAAAGTTGATGAAAGGACTAGAAGTTGAAGGAATGTCTTTATATTTCCGTTTGTCCGGTTTTCTGTATGGTGCAAAAGCCGAAGTAGTGTTGAAAATTGTCTTTGCCTCTCGAATCGAGTGCACCCTCAATTGGAAATATTTAAAAATAGTAATATAGATTTAAAAAAATCTACTCCCTCTGTTCGGAAAAGGATGTCACAAAAATGAGCTGAAAATATTTGAGCATATCTAAAGATATATGATACAAGCATGAAAAAATAGCAATGCAAAATTATTTAAAGTACGGTCTACACAATATTTTTTGAAGGATTTCAAAATATGTACTCCGAATACAAATCCACAGTTTTGCCATTTTTGTGTATCTCTGAGTACAAACTATTTGAAATGTATATTGGTAATAAGAAATTTTCACTAATTTTTTCTAGAGTATAAAATCTCTCTGGCATATGGTGTTTTGTCTCACAAGAGTATCTAGTCCAATTATGGAATATGCACTTTAAACGCAAAAAAAAAATGTGTGGGTCCATATGGAGACCTTTAATGTTGGCATTCACAGTTTTGTGAAAAAAAAAATTGTTCCCACCCAAAAAGGCAAATTCGGTACTCCAAAAATCGAGACATTTCTTCTTCTTTTTACATGGGGCACAAAAATCGTCTATTGTGCCGAAACATTGTGTACCGACATAAAATGTCTGTATATGTATCCGTATTTTATTTCAGATTTTTTTGGCATTATGCATGTAATGTGTTTTTTCCCATAATAGGAATATGTAGTCCCATGAGCGAAAATAGGTTTCCGAGATTTTTTCTGTTGTACAGTTTGTCTTGCTTGAAACATACGAGTATATAGTTGTCCTCCAGGGCCTTCAAGGAGGTCGACTCCCGAGCACCCATGATGTCGTGCTCTCTTTCTCCCTACCACACGAGATCCGCAGCTGCAACAAACCTAAGACAGCACTCCGATTGACGCGAGATTAGACTGATCGATCTGGAATTCTGGATCAACCGGTCAAAATGCTCATCATCAAGGTTCTCGTGACAGTACTTTCGCGATCCTAGAAGCAAGTCCAAGATTTTTCCCTGACATGGCGTTGGACAACCCTAGCCTAGCCAGTTGGGGCGACAGACAGACGACAAGCACATACTCCGGGAGTAGGAACAAGGAAGCAACGATGTAGTAGCCGGGAGTACATAGGATTCCCGGCCAAGATCATAGACCGGCGGTGTCCTCCCATCTCGGCCGTCCAACACAGATAACCGGGCACGTACAGTGCCTAGCAGCTACAGCAATGTTCTCGTGTGCGGCGGAAAGGCGATGGGGAGATCCGGCTGGCGCGTGATGCCCGAAGAAAAAGACACGGGAGTGCTGCCACCTACCTGCCGCTGTGTGCCTGCCCAGTACCCACCCTACTGAAGAAAACCTCTGATGAGTTGCTGAAAGTCGAAAGAAACCAAAAAAGACGCGCGGGCGTGCCAGCACATCGTTGCTTATCGCATGATTACCTCGTAAGTGGCTCTGTGCGTGCACGGAGCTTGGTAAGCGAACGCGTGCTCGCAAATTGGTCTCCTAATTGGACCTGCTACCAAGCTCGGTGGATCGATGATGGATGGGCCTATGCATCGTCGTCCCTACTGTGGACGGGGGACAATCGGAACTATACTAATCCAACGACCACGTAGACGTACGTAGGGGTGTAGTTATGGAGTAGAGGTTGGCGCGTCGTCCACGTACGTAGATTCGATCGGTGCATGCAACGAAGAACGTACGTATGAGCGAGCGTAGAGGTCCTGCCGGCACCATGAATGTGAGCTAGCCGGAGTGGCGTCGCATGTGCGGCGGGCACAGGAGACTCTCCTCATCTCCGTCCTGCCTGCATGCCCGGCCACTAGGTATTAATAACGACTAACAGATCCTTGATGCAAGGTACATTACTAATTACGTACGTGGTCCTCCGGATACGATCTTGCCCGAACTGTAGGGTTCATCGTCCATTCGTCCGTTAGCTGTGATTAACTAGCGGTCCAAAGAGCGGACCGTAGGTGCCTCAACTGGTTGCATGACGTACAGGCCACGTAAACGGATGCGTGTTTGGTCCGTTTGCGTCGCCAAATAGATCCATATCCGGTCCACGTCCGCCCCTTTCTGGCCACTGCCCCCAACGGGGCGACGCATCGAGTCCGTCCTGTAAGTTTTTTCAACTAAGCAGGCCCTATATAAGCCTTTTTCATCGATAGATAGGGGAGGTGGGCACAAACGGCCGCGGGAGGGAACTATGCACGAGTAAAATCGATGCCTCGAGCTCGAGGGCTTTCAATTCCTGAAGCATCCAATCCAAGCCTATGTGACCAGGAGCGCGCAGTTATTACTCCTGAGACAAAGGGTAAACAACAGCATTTACTGAGGAGAATGTAAGAAGCAATTGTTTTATTTACTTCCCGGGGAGAATGTAAGAAGAAGAAGCATTGACGACGAGTGGGTGCCCGGCGGGGCGTGCGTACCAGTAGTGCGATGTGCAGGCACGATGACTGGCTCCCGTGCCCATCGCAGCACACGCACTGTTTGCACTGCGTCCATGTTCCTCGAATTAAATTCCCTCCCTACGGCATGCTCTGGACTCTACTGCTCGTAGACACGTAGTGGAGCCTTAAATATTGAACACGTTACGCTGCAGCGCCACCGCGTACGTTGGTCGGTGGCGGCGGCATTAACGACGAGATTTGTGTTATACTAGCGTCGACGTTTTCACGTAAGCAAAAGTAATGGCGCTGCGGTTTTCTAGATCATCGGTGCTTCATTCACGCTGCTCGTCGCATCTTCTGTCAGGAGCCAAACTCCACCAAACCAAATTTTAAAATGTTTCTGCTGAACGCCTTGTCATTCAGGTGATTTGACTAATTATAAGCGTTTCTCTGCTCTGCAAAGATGCATCCATTTTCTTTCCGCAAAAAGGATTAAGAGAATGAGAGGCATTGGACGAAAAAAAAAATCGAGGGTAAGATGGACCAAGTTTGTGACGTGTTCGTTTGGCTCAAACAGAGTTCCCAGCCTTTTGTGAGCTCTGGGCTTGAGATACGGCCTTCTTGATTTTTTCACTTGGACCTTGGGGTGTCTTGCAATAAGTGGGCTTGCGCTTCTTCCGTGAAAGAGGCTCCGTTGGAAAAAGTAATTCACCCTGAAATCCCTAAAATGTGACAAACCGGAGAAATCACACCCTGATAGGTAGAGCTGGCAATCGTGGCTCGCCACGAAGACGACCTGCACACGCTTGTAGGTGCCCAAGATGTGCCTGGCCTCGTCCTCCACGATGGTCCGGCTCGCCGCGGACAGCTCCCGCCGCCCCGCCACTCCTGTGTGTCCGCTCCAGCAACTGTAAGGCGACCACGACAGCGCGTGTGTCCGCTCCGGCGATCGGAACACAAGCACGGCAGCGCGTGTGTCCACTCTAGCGACTGGAACACGACCACGGCACCGCGTGTGTCGCGAGGTACAGCCGGCGGCGGCCACGTCAGCGCCTCCTCAGCAGACATGGCCACGTGTGCGTTCAGAGTCAACGCCAACAAAACCGCTTATTTTTTTTTCAAAACCGCTCAAATTCGTTGAAAACCACAATCAGGGTGTGATTTCTCCGGTTTGTCACATTTCAGGGGTTGGAATTATCCGGTTTCAAAGTTCAGGATGAATTGGGTCCAATTTGTGAGATTTCAGGGTGAATTCTATACTTTTTCCGGCTCTATTCAAAGGAAGTTAGGAGGGCCAGTCCATTCGGCTACCTTGCCTAGTTTTGTTTTAATTTTATGCACAGTTTTATATGGGAAATATAGAATTGAAAAGTTTACCGATTTTTTTTTGAAATTTATGTATTTCGGGGCAAATAACCATGTCTGTTTCATCGTCCAGGAAAAATATTCTCGTCTAACCAAAATTCACATAATCCTACGAAACTTTAATGTTTCATATTCCATCTGTTTTAGGTAGTACTTACTTCTTTAAAAATGTGTGTATTTTTTTTAAAATTGAACAGTTGTTTCGTGGGTTGTTGTGTTTCCTTTTATTTTTTCAAGCCCAAAGGAAAAACGTATTAAGAACTAACATTATGGCCTTTTAGAAACGAGACAAGACTTGCCCTAGCTCACATATAATTTACAATTGTTGCTCGGACACAGTACAAATACATGTCTTTGTGCGGCCGCTCTAAAAATGCTTATATATTTTTGGAACATCTAGGTTCAGTTTTAGACTTCATATCGTAGTAGCTAGCGCACTGAGCGAGTAGTGAATGTAGTCACGAAAAAAGAAAAAAAACAGAGTTGGTTTGGGCATCCTCCACTATAGCAGCAATCAAAGAAAAATTTTTTACTACACTCAAAAAAATACTACACTCAAAGGCATCCACAATATATGTGCCTAACTTGGAACGTCAGTAAAATTCTCGACATCCATCATACCCAAAACAAGCATTTATGTGGGAGCATCCAAGATCCAATAAGCTTCATATGAGGACAAACACTATCAGATGCAAGCTCATGACGAGGGTGTCTACTCGATGACTACCTCCTACAACTTCTAAATTGTGAACCATGTTAGGATAAACTAGATAATACATGTGCGCTATTGTGGAATATTGTGATAATTTTAGTTTCACTTGGCCTACAGTCTATCCTAAAATGATCAGTTATAAAAATTAAATAAATAAAAATATGTTGGTAACTATTAGATATAGATCCGGATTATTGTCATTGCTAATTCTCTATTCTTTAAGAACCCTTTGGAGATTGTCAAATATTGGTCTTTAAAGGTCACTAGTCCAGGCGATTTTGAACGCAGGGTGCTAGTTGGTTCTTCTACCACATCGTCATGCAAGACCGTTGATCTAGGCTTCAATACTTCAAAATAATGGCATGCTCATTTAGTTCATCCTCTAAGGATGACTCCAACGGGCCAACGCAAACGGACGCGCGTTTGGTCCGTTTGCGTCGACAAACAGACAGACCCAGTCCGCCCCTGTCTGCCGTTGGTGGCAGTGCGCCCAACGACCCGATGCATTGAGTCCGCCCATGATTTGTTTTTAGCTAAACGGGCCATATATGGGCCTTTTATAGTCATATATAGGGGGTGGGCCACAAACGGCCTTTTTACATAATATTTTTAAAAACAAAAATATATAAAAACTCTAATATTTGCCCTTCGCGGGCTTCTACTCCTCTTCGTCATCCCCATCGAGGATGACATAGTCCGGCTGCTTCCAGAGGTGCACCGGTGGTCCGCCTCGCGGTGGGGCGACGGCCGGCGGCGTGGGCGGCTGCTCCAGCACCTGCTCATGCGCCTGCTCTCAGTCGCCGCCATTGAAGACCCAGTGCTGCCCTAGCAGGCCTTCTGGTAGCGGAGGCGCCGGTGGCAGGTCCACTCCATGGCCTGCCACCATGGCTGTGGTTCCTCCAGGACCGCCGCCTGCTGCGCCTGCAGGGCCGCCTCCTGCTCCCTGGCGACGTCGGCGAGGACAATGACCCAGCGCTTGGCCTCGTCCTCGGCCATCTGCTTGCGCGAGGCATCCTTCGCGGCCGCGAGCGCCTCGTCGTCGTCCATGTCGACCTCCGTCTTCACGCGTTGTGGCGGCGGCGGCGACCCAATCCGCAGCGCTCCTCCGCCGCCGCGTGTGCCTCTTGGCACTGGTGGGGCGTCCCTCCGCCGCGTGTGCAGCGGCGGTGACCAACAGCCAGCTGGCGGCGTCGGTGGCCGCGTGTACAGGGCCTGCCGCCGCAGGCTGTGCTCGCCGCTGAACCAGGCATCCCAGTTCGGGGACCTAGCCGCATAGGCGGGGTCGTTGAGGAGGGAGGCCGGGAGGCGCCTGCGGCGGCGCTCAACCTCCAGATCCCGCGCCCGCTTGCTCGTCGGCATCGGGGGCACCGGGATGCGCTGCGGGTTCAGGTGCCAATGCTCGGGGAGCTTGACATCTGGCCACGGCAACGGGACTGCGTGGTCCCAGTACCACTGGCAGTCCTCCTTGCGCACGTAGACGCGGTCGCGCCGCGCAATCTCGGCGCCCGGCGGCGCGAGCTCGAAGACGGCGGGTAGCGGCTCCGGCTCCGGGAAGATGATGGCGTCGGGGAGGGAGCGCGGTAGCGGCGGCGGCGGCCAGATGACGACCCGGCCTCGCCGTCGTTCTTGGCCTTGCCGAACCCCGGCCATCGGAGCGGCATTGCGGCTAGGGTTTGGTCGCCGGAGAGGGAACGGTAGTGGGGCAGTGGAGTGGGGGTGGGTGGGGGTTGGCCGTCCCTATCCCCTGGCATTAAAAAGGACTGGGACAGGGGAGGCTGACCGTCCCCGTGTCACTGCCATGTGGGCCTGGGGAGGACGCCACGCGCGAGCACGCGGACACGCGGTCAGTCCGCAGCGCGTCCGCGCCGACGCATCGGTGGCCCAAATTTGGGTCAGGAATGGGTCGCGGCGGACCAAAAAACGGACCGTCGTCCAGATGGGTCGCCCCGTTGGGCCGTGTTTTTGGCTCGCGCGGACTCGATGGGTCGCCCCGTTGGAGACATCCTAAGTGTTGAGATCGTCCGTAACACTCAACTGCGTTGGATATCTAGATTTTCAACAAGTCAACCTCGCCAATGAAGATTATTTCTGTAAGATCAAGAAGTGAAAGTAGGGAGTGAGTCCTTGCCGGAGCAAAATATATGTTAAGCTAATTGGTTACTTTGCACCATGGTAATCTTGTTTGATTCTTTATGCTCAAACATTCTATTATTACAACACCTATATCAATATAGAAGACAAATCTTTTGGCTCATAAAATAGGGCTTTGAGATTGCCCATAAGAAGGAAAATAGATTGTTTACTAATAGAGAATATATTAAGCCATAAATTTTTTGTCAGCAAAACTTTATGATCGATAATGATGGAGGGACAATTTGTAATGAGTAATAAATATATAAATGATTGTAATCACTAAAATTTATCAAATTACATTGAAAAAATGAAGAAAAATCGCTAAGTTACAATTGTGTAGTTCAAAGATCTCTTAAACAGCTCAGTGTTCGAACAAGCAAAACCAAAAAGAGCAAAATCTATCGGAAGTCGTCATATTTGAGGTCGTTACTCACACGAGTTACGGTCATTGAATACGCGATCATGTGTCGTCGAAGGTCACCGAAGCATGTATAGCGACGTATGTGCTGACGTGGCACTGCGTTGACCAGTTCCTAACAGTTATATTTTTGCGAAAATGCCCCTCCCAATTCTCTTTTTCCATATAAACTCCACAGAAAACCGATTTGACTCTTTAGTGAGACTGACCGGTAGGGGCCACCAACCATCTTCTTCCTCCTAGCTTTGTCTTCCTTTATCTCCACGAATCAGCGCTCCGCTTATTCCCAAATCCGGTGACGTTGGCATCCGCCCAGCCTCCCGCCAGCGCGCGTCTCCGGCCTCGAATCCCCGAGCAGGTCATGTGCAACCACGAACAAGCCGGTCCGGCATATGGTGCTCCTCCTTTGCAGCACAGATCAATACAAGATTCGGCGTCATGACATGCATAGAGCACTGGCGTGTAATGTACTTGCCGATGGATTCCTCCTATCGGATTTGGGACTATAGGTGGAACTTGGAGAAGAAGAAACTCGGGTAGAGAGAGAGAGGTAGGTAGGAGACGAAGCTAGATTGTTCATTTAATTCATAAACATTACATCTGGGATCTCGACCTTATAACAACGCTCGTCCAACCACTCCATGCCACTTGCTACATCCCAAGCTTTCCGGCCCACGCCACAATAGGCCCAGCATCACACTTTGCTTCCACGCTGTCGCGGCAACGTCTTCATCTGTTTTTCTGCCGCGACAACGTCTTTCTTCAGTTTCCTTTTCCTTGGCACGGCAGCCCTTTGCTCTAGTTCTCCTGGCACGACACAACCCAGCATGGTGTTGGCAGCCGTGACAGTACTCCCCCTACAGATCCAGCTTGCCCCCAAGATGGAGCATCCGGGAACCGATAATGCACCGCATCGTAGTCTTCCCAAGTAGCTGATGTAGCAGGTAAATCAGACCAACGAATTAACACTTGCAAGATGGTGCATTACCTTTTTCACCAACCGACGATCCAGAATTTCTGTCGGTAGCAGTTCATCAGTATCCAGTGCCAATGGTGTAGATAGAGAAGTGTAGACAGGTGTATGGTCTGGCATATGTTGCTTCAGCTGAGAAACATGGAACACTAGATGAATTAAGCTTTGTTCTGGTGATTGTAACTTGTAGGCTGCTTGCCCAATTTTCTCCAAGATGACATAAGGGCCGAAGTACTTCATTGCTAATTTGGGACATGCTCTGTTTACCACTGAATTCTGAGCATAAGGCTGAGTGAATTCTCTTGGTGATCTTTTGCGATCAGCATCTATCTTCATTTTCTGCTGAGCTTTCCACAAGTGTTGCTTCAAAAAACTAGAGTGTTGCTCTCGTTCACTGAGCCAATTCTGCAAGTCAGGAGCATTCACTGTAGCTGATCTGGCAAACTGACCCATGTGTGGTTCTTTTCCATAGACAACCTTAAAAGGAGTACACCCTAGAGATGTGTGGTGAGATGTGTACCAGAACTCGGCCAGAGGTAACCAACTTGCCCACTGCTTGGAAGTATCTTGAACTGCACAACGCAAGTACATTTCCAAACATTGGTTGACCCTTTCTGTTTGCCCATCTGTTTGGGGGTGGTATGAAGTTGACATTTGCAATTGTGTACCCCATAGTTTGAATAGTTCCTTCGAGAAATTGATGGTAAAGATCTTGTCTCTGTCAGAGGTTATGGTCAGAGGCATGCTGTGTAACTTGACTACATTGTTGAAGAATAATTCTGCAACAGTAGCAGTTGTATATGGGTGCTTCAGTGGTATGAAATGACTGTATTTCGTTAACCTGTCAACTACCACCAAGATCACAGAATATCTCTGAGATTTGGGCAGTCCCTCGATGAAATCCATGGAGATATCCTCCCATGGTCCTTCAGGTATAGGCAAGGGACTCAGCTGACCAAGATATTTGCAATGCTCATGTTTAGCTTGCTGACAAATTTCACATTACTGAACAAAATTCTCCACTGCCTTTTTGATGCCAGTCCAATGGAACAATTTGTGTAACCTCTGATAACTTGCTTGGAACCCAGAATGAGCACCAATAGGAGAACTGTGAAAAGCCTCAATCAACTTGGTGTGCAACCCACTGTTAGCTCCAATCCAGATCCTTCCTTTGTATCTGATCAAACCCTTCACTAAAGAATAATCAGGTACCTCTGTTGGTGTAATTGCCAATTTCTGCAGTAATGCCTAAGCCTCTGTATCCACAGCATAAGAATTGAGAATTTCCTGTAACCAAATTGGCTAGGCAATGGATGTGGCTTGTAAGGCTAAGACATGTCCCACTCTGGACAGAGCATCTGCTACCTTGTTATCCGCCCCTTTCTTGTATTGGAATTTAAACTGTAAACCCACTAGCTTGGTCATAGCTTTTCTCTGAAGATCAGAGGTGAGTACTTGATCTTCAAGATGACACAAACTCTTATGATCAGTTTTGATAACAAAGTAAGGCCTCCACCTGTTTACTGCCACCATCACAGCCAGGAACTCCTTCTCATAAATAGACAACTTCTTGTTATTCTGCCCCAAAGCCTTGCTGTGCAGTAAGCTACTGGGTGTCCCTCTTGGCTTAGTACTGCACCAATTCCTGAGTGACATGCATTAGTTTCAATACAGAATGGTTTGGTGAAATCAGGGAGAGCCAACACAGGTGTTGTGATCATAGCCTTTTTGAGAGTTTCAAATGATGTTTGAGCCTCTGGAGTCCAGTGAAAAGCCCCTTTCTTCAGTAAATCAGTGAGTACCTTTGCAATAATGCAATAGTTTTGCACAAATTTTCTGTAATAACTTGTGAGGCCCAGAAATGCTCTCAATTCAGTCAATGTCATTGGTACAGGCCACTCAGCCATTGCTATGATTTTGTGAGGATCGGTAGCCACTCCTTTATCTGAGATAATATGGCCCAAATACTCCAGTTGGGGCTGAGCAAATGAGCACTTGCTTAGCTTGGCATACAGCTTATTATCCCTCAGAATTTGCAATACTTTTTGTAGGTGTTTAGCATGTGTCTCGAGGTCCTTGCTATTGAAAGGATAGGTATGACACCTAGAGGGGGGGGGGGGGGGGTGAATAGGTGCTACTTCAAATTTTAGTTCTTTTCAAAATTAGGCTTGACACAAAAGGTAAATTCTCTAGATATGCAACTACGGTGAATTTACCTATATGACAAGCTAGCAACTAAGCACGATATACAAAGTAAAGGCGGTAAACAAGGATAGAAGTAACCGAAGTGAAAGCACACGGAGACACGGATGTAATCCCGAGTTGCTCCTTGTTAAGGGAGTACGTCTCGTTGGAGAGGTGTGAGGCACCACAAAGGTCGAACCTCAACGCCACAAAGGCTCACTCTATTCTCCGATGAACCGCACCACAAAGGATTGGTTCACCTTCCACTATCGGAATCCTTCAAGGCGGAATCCGGAGTCCTTACAACAACGATTCAGGGCACAACCCACAAATGGATTGGGGGCTCCCGAACAGCTACAAACTGTCACAAAGACAAACAAGTGAGTACAACGGTGGGCTAGGTTTTCCAAGTGGAAACCCTAGCACTGGTCCCTCAAGTGAATGAGGGGGAAATGAAGAACGGCTTGGTGAAGATGTAGATTGGGGCCTTCTCCTTCAATCCTCCAAAGATCAACGAGTTTGGGTGGAGGGATTGGGAGATCTAGTGATTCTTGAGCTTGCAATAATGGTGTCCTCAATTCTGGGCGAGCTAGCTGGCTAGAGGTAGGTGGAGGGGTATTTATACCCCTCCCAGAAAATCTAGCCGTTGTAGACAGCTTCACACCGGAGACTCCGGCCTAGGGCGGATACTCCGGCCCCCTGGGGGCGGATACGCCGGCCTGGACCAGGAGGTGAACCACTTTCAGACACGTTGAAGCTCAGGCAGAAACTCCGGTCCTCTGGGGCCGGATACTCCGGCCTGGGGCGGAGACTCCGGTCCCTGGGGCCAAAAACTCCGGCCTGGACCAGGGGCTGAACCATCTTTCAGCACTTTGGCTAGAATCCCCTGAGTCCGGAGACTCCGGTCCTGGGGACCGGATACTCCAGCCTGAAAAGCTCCAGATTCTTCTTTTCTCTTTTGGTGTTGATGCATATGTGTTGTACACATTATAACCTACATTTACTTAGCACCAGATTAAAACTATCAACATGTGTTGTTAACTAACACACAAAAACTAAGGGATACAAAATGTTCTTTCAATCTCCCACTTTTTGGTGTTAGATGACAACACAATGATTTGCAATAAACTTCATGACCATATCATGTTTAACAAAAGGAAAGACTCCCCCTAGATGTGTCCATATAAATCAATTGCTTTGGAATGCAAATGCACACATATAGAGAGACAAGTTTCAAACATATATAGCAACATGATATGAAAACAACACATCTATTATATATTAAAAGTACATTACGGGCTACCAGAAATTAGAGAATTAGTTTAGAAAATCCCACAATAATCAGAAACATCTGGCCATCAATTTAATTATTTAACCAATGACAGCCGATAGATCTTGCAAATAATTAATTGACTTTTAAAGTAATTGAAAATTACCCACCAATGCCCTCCATAAGTTATTTGTTAATACCCCTTCGCTGCAACCAGCTAAAAGGCTACCGAATCATCCATGGGAAGAAACAAGGCTACCGTACGTCCTCATCACGCCGTCTTCACCGCGTACTTGAATCGATTCCGTCGGCCAACCGTCCTAATAGCTCTGCCTCACGGCTGCTGGCCGGCGCCACCGCTATGCTTGAATCGATTCCGTTGGCCAATCCGATAGCTGCGCATCATGTACGGCTACTGATCCTGACCATGGCAGGGTTCGTCCACGGCCGGAAAGCCAGATATTCTCGAGGTTAGCGGATCTGCGGATGCATATGATGCGTACATACATGACGTGAGGGGATGAATTAATTAGGATCCCTACGAACAAGGTAAGGTATGTATAAAGGAAAAGGAGCAGCACACCAAGACGCATTAAAGCTATTTTGCATGCAGTTTTGGTATACTCCAGTGTAAGTTTCTTTCTTGGACGCGTGAGCCCTCTTAGAATTTAATTGCTGGTAATATTTATCTACATGATCATGCTTCGATTTTCCCATATGCCTTCAAGATTATCTTGCGGCGATTATAGTTCATCAGGTTTTTTTTTCCGAGATTGTAGTTCATCAGGTTGCAAGCCAAGATCATCAAGCACACACCATATCATAGCGCCATCTCTATGTTCAGTCCCCGCCCTCGATCGATGTTAAAGGAAAATTTTCACCGTCCTCGATTTCCTAGATCGACCCCGGCAGCCTCAACGCTTCTTCCTCCATCACAACGCCCCACCATGAGCCTCTGCAGAAGCTTGAGATCGTCAATGATGCGGCGATGCAATCGCACGAACTGGCGGCCATTGACGTGGGCCAACTCATCTGCTCAGGGCTCAGGCGATGAGTCGATCACCATGAGCATGGATCTGATCATGTTCAATCAGCTGTGAAGCACCTACTCTTCCATTATAATTTATTGTATTCAGAGTACTTATTTTCCAATGGCATAATCTACAGGTTTCATTTTACTTGGTATCCTCGCCTGAAATCAAATGCGATCGCATGAACTGCAGTTCGTGGACTTGCGTCTCTTCATCTCCTCAAGGGACGAGCATGTGCATGGAGCAGATCAGGTGCACGATCAGCTGGGCAGCATCTACTCTTCCATTATTAGGCAGAATACTTATTTTGCAATGTCATATATATTTTTTGAGGTTAAAATGGCATGTATAGTACTCTACAAGTTTCAGTGCAATAGCTTGGTTTGACGTTAGTCAACGGCAAATTTGGTAGTGTAAATAAGGTTAGTTTTTGGGTTTGTCCAAGAAAAGTGGCAGACATTGCTAAGAATATACAGAACTCATACCCATCCTGGTAGGAAACCAAGTGAGGCCAATTCGATGACTGTTTTTTAAAGTGACCATACCAGTTCTGGTAGCAAAACTTAATGTCATGACATGCAAGTCTTGCATGTTCTTGAAAAAAAGTTCTGGTAGCAAAACAAGCGAGTGCAAATTCTTCACGTAGTTGAAAACATATCTGGCATCATACAGACATTAGAGTACATTAATTTCTGTCAAGCGAGCACACCTTACATATGGTGCCAGATTGATATTTTCAACCAATTATTTTTGCAAACAGCAATGCAGTATTGATACTTTTTTTGTAGAACCAGCATGCAAGATCTCTGCCAAATTGTACTATTAGTTGACCGTATATAAGAAATTCAATTAAAACAAGGACGTGCAATATGATCTAATCTTAATTATACTCTTCTTCATATTTATAGGTTATCAGCTCTTACGGTTATTAGTAGAGACAAAATCTCAGCCGGCTTTCTGATTTCTGTACATTTTGAGAGCAATAATAACACTACTTAAACCACATGATAGTATAAAGTTTTTCTTGCATTATCTGAAATTTCGTCGACAAAAAATTTAATCCGATTATGCAGTAAAACTATTACATGGCCTCAGGTAAGGTCGACAATGCCACCAGGATGCATCGTATGAGCGGCCATCCAGTGACCTCACCCTCCTTGATACCTTTCAGGTATTCCCCGCAACTATCTTGGGACGAGAGCAGCATGATAATGAAGGAGCAGATTAGGTGTTTATCACATATGTAAGAATAGCTTCTCCCTGCCAAGATGTAGCGCCTACTCCTCATGTATAATGTGGATATACTTATGCTGCGGTTGGATACTTCACTTTACATTGGGGTTCATCCACATACAGAAATTGTTTGCTCCAGGATCAGGGAAGGATCTTCTCTGAAGTCTGAACAGCACAACAACTGGCATTCATGTTTGGTACTCTTCCGTTAAGATGGTCATAGATATTTGTCAGAGCACTGGCCACTTCTGTTTTTACTGCAAGGCTGAAACTACTCCAATATAGTCGGACTAGATTTGTGACTTCTAAATTTTATCTCTCTACATGTTGTAATGGGATATGGATGTACATGCATATACACTTAAACTTCTGTACAGTGAATACTTATATGGACAAAGACATTTTCTACCACAAAAAATGATGTGATTGATATATGTAGGAAGATTAAAGATCGAGAAGGAAAGTTCTAAAATGTGAGGTTCGTGGCACGTTCTTTGTTTTTTACCAAATGATATTCTTTCATATATTATTTGTTTCAGATAGTTTTGTGAATATAATATGTTTTTTCTTCAATTTTCCGGAAGGTACAAAAAATATCTTGAAGGTCATCTATGTTGCCTATTTTTTCTGGATGTGTAAACAAGTAGTTTATGACTTCGCTAAATCGGTACTCGGTATGCAATATTTCGAATATGACAAAAATTATCAATATATCTTTGCAAATTTTTGTTCCTTTAATTTCCATTAAGTTATTTATATTACCCTTCCATAGTTGTATAGTCGGCATTTTGCGACCCGATATGGATGAATGGACCCAAAACCAATCGTGCTATCCATTTAAAATTTCTCCAGTACACTGTGGGCTCAGTTTGCCAGGAAGTTTGAGTACCACACTCGACGATCGCATGACGGGACTGTACATTGTAATAGAGGTTTGCGGAAATACATATAGCATTAAAAAGAAACCAATAGTAGACATGAAATCAGTAGGAATTCGACGCAAATACAAGGAGCTAGAAAACTAACAGAATAAGCTAATTAAAAATACTACAGTATCATCATACAAAATCAAAATTGTAAGCTTATAGCTTATCTTTATGCCGACTTTTTATTTGCGGCCGGTTCCCTTTTCCGGTTCCCTTTTATGGACCATCTAATAAATTTCAAGAGACCGGTAAGATGTTGCCCGCGCATGTGCGCGGGCCACTGTGCTAGTTTCACAAATAAGACATATCACACTATAGGTTGAGTCTGGAGATAAAAACCATACCTTGTGCATATAAATGTAGATAAACATCCATATAGACCATAGCACAATAATGTAGGCTCAACCATACATAATAAGAAATCCATATGTCTTACACTCACATAGATAAACATTCATAGTTCACAACACATAAGAATCAAATAAGTTCCAAATAACATAAAGAGACACAAGCGTAATAAAAATGATAAAAGCACATGCTTGTGTCCAACCCATGCAAATCCCACAGAGAGAACCTAATAGAACTACTTCTCCCCCTTTGGTATCGAGACGCCAAAAAGGGAAAAGAGCATAACTAACAAAACCCATGGAGGTCACTCGAAGTCTTCTTCTTCCTCATCATCATCCCCTTCTTCATTGTAGTCTTCATCGGATAGATTCATGGGAGCCATGCCGGTGTTGCGAGAAGAAGATGGCATGGATGTCACATCTGCATAATCAGCCCAAGGAAAGACGTCTTGGTTCCACTTGTCATATGGGATAGTCTCTGCGGACGAGGAGGAGATAATATGATTTCCATCTTCATCTTCTTCAGGAGGAGGAGTGATGCTACCATTGTTAAGCTTGCGCAACTCCTTGATCATGATGTTTTGGTTGCTTATGATGGTATTCTCTCTCACATATGAACCATGGTTCTCCTTGTGAAGTGCAACGTCCATGCAAAGCAACTTTCTCTTCCACCAAGAGATCTTGCTCACTTCCTTGTTCACTTCAGCCCTGCCATGAAGATATGATGGAGGGTCGGCATTCTTGCTTCTCCTTTTAGGCATTGGGGCCTCGGGCGCCGCTTCCTCATCACTAGATTGTGAAGGAGGTGCATGAGAGGAAGACGGTTGCTTGGAGTGCTTGCTAAGTTGGCGGAGAGTGCCCTGGGATGCTTGGTGAGGCGAGATGTATCGACGGAAGGCGCCGTGTCAAGGATGAGCTTCATCACATAGGGTGCATATAACGGATTCTTATGCTCAAAGATGGCCCAATGCAGCTCACACTTGATGAAATCCATGACATCAATCTCTTTACCTTGGCAATCCGGACCGGCCTGTTGAACTTTGTAAGCATGGTTGAGGAGATTGACAAGCCCTCCTCGAATAGCATCCACATTTCCGGCTTTAGGAGCAAGGCTAAACCGAACCATGCGAAGGAAAATGTTGTAAGTGGGGAGGAGGTCTTGATTAGAGCCAACAGATGATGCTACAGAATACAAAGGGCGCAAGCGGCGCTTGTTGTAGGAGGTCCCTTCCTGGTGCATCCGCTTCCCAACAGGAGTAGTAGCCCCCTTGAACTCATACCCCAACAACCTTCCAAACTCCACAAAGTTGGAGGTGCACTTGTGAGGACCGGTCATCCAAGTCATCTTCATCATTATCAAAAACAACAGTGGCAAAGAATTGATGAACAAGCTTAATATCATAGTCTTCATGGACGTGGGAGATGAGCCTCTCAAGACCAAGCTTCCTAGCAATCCACACGGCCTCTTGAAAATATGTCTTCTTGTTCAAGTTCTCAAGACTCAACACGTTTTGCTCACAAACTACATGCTTCTCAATTCTTGCATAGATCTCATGCATAATCAGCTGCTGCTCTTTCCTTGGAAAGTTAGGATCATTGGTGTTGGGCTGCAAGTCAAAGAATGGTTGTGACCTCATCCGACGGAACTCAAGCTTCCCCATACCCAAAACTGTGGTCAAGGAATCAAAATGGGCTCTCTGGGCTTCTTCTTCATCATCAAACCCATCTTGGGCAGCATGTCTTGTGGCTTCTTCTGCCATGGCACTCTGCTGACGCAGGCGTCCAGCGCTGCTATCAAACAAAAGTGTGTCCCTTGTTTGAGCACGATCTCTCCTTGGAACCTTATGAGGATGTTTGACGGAAGACTTTGTCCTCTGAACACCTGTGAGAAACAGAACATAAGGATAGCATGAAGACAAGCATACATGTCCAAGAACACAAGGAAGAAGTACTCAAAAAATTCCGGGCACATTTTTTGTATCTAGACTGGAGTTTCCGGTCTCAGGGGGGCGGAGTATCCGGCCACACCGGATTCTCCGGTCTGTGCAGACCGGAGTCTCCGGCCCTGGGAGGGAAACATCGATTTGGGTCGAAAAAATGTGTGCAAAGAGTTTTAGGAGTACTTCTATGATGCACACTGCCATCTAAGAGATTCTACACCAAGAAGAACTAGGGGAACTACTCTCCAATCACAGATCTAGGGTGAAAACCTAGGGAGAGAGAGAGGTACCCTTTTTGTTCATGGTGCAGCCCAAACGGAGAAGAGGAGGGTCCCCTGCGTCGGTGAGGGGGAGGAGGCTGGAGGCACGGCGGATTCCGGTGGCGGGGAGCAGCCGGAGCGGCACTTTGAGGCAGCGGCGGCAGGGGAGAGGTTGGGGGTCGGGGGTGTGTGGGAGTTGTGAAGTCAACTCCCACCCCGATCCCCTTTTGGATCCCTACGAACACTGCCGAGACCAGAGTCTCCGGCCTAAAAACACCGGAGTCTCCATCCTGAGCCAGAGATTCCGGGGTTTAGGGTGGAGGCTTCAGTCAGACCAGATTAGCCGGGCTTAAGCACCGGAGTATCCGGCCCCACCGACTCAAAAGTGCCAGATTTTGGTGTTTGGACAAGTATGTTGCAAGAAGGGCAAGTTTTTAGATAAGATAGGCATGGGATAAGACACAAAGTCACTGGAGATGGTACTTCACACTCAAACTTGGTAAGAAGCACACAAAAAATAAGAATCATCATTTGAGTGTGTTTTCCATAATGAACAACGGATAGGCAAAAAGGCCATAAAGCTCCAAAAAGATCAAATCTCCACAAAGAAGATGTCGGTGGCCTAGGACACCATGTATGAGTGTATGTGGTGTGACACCGCGAAGATATATCTTGGGTTCACCGCCACTACTCGTCATTTAAGCTCACAATTCATAAAATGAACAATATAGAGACAAAATGAGTTCTTACTATCGGCATAATGGGGGGAGGGATAGTCCAATGTATTAGGACCGCACTCCCCCTATGTCCATGCCTACACCTAAACCAAACATATAGCTAAGAAATAGGTGTGTATGCAAGATAGTCAAGCGACGCTCCTCGAATCCACGATATTTAGCTCATGCCTCAAAAAGTGAACCTTGCTTCATCAAGTGGCTTCGTGAACATATCGGCAAGTTGGATCTTCGTGGGAATATAGCCAAGCTCAATGTCACCCCGGTTGATGTGATCACGAATGAAATGATAGCGAATCTCAATATGCTTCGTTCTTGAGTGCTCCACCGGGTTGTGACCAATCTTGATAGCACTTTCATTGTCACATAAAAGAGGCACTTTGTCACAATGGACACCATATTCCTTTAAAGTTTGCCTCATCCATAATAATTGAGTGCAAGCACTAGCGGCCGCCACATACTCGGCTTCGGTGGTGGAGAGAGATATGCAATTTTGCTTCTTAGAAGACCAACTCACCAAGGACCTACCAAGGAATTGGCATGCCCCGGAAGTTCATTTCCTATCATCCTTGCAACCGGCCCAATCTGAATCCGTGTAACCGGCAATAGAGAAGTTGAGCCTCTAGGATACCACAACCCAAACCTTGGGGTATGAACCAAATATCGAAGGATTTGAACCGCTATCAGGTGGCTTTCTTTAGGAGCCTCTTGGTACCTTGCACACACTCCTACACTCAACACAATATCGGGTCTAGATGCACAAAGATAAAGCAAAGAACCAATCATAGAGCGATAGAGTTTTTGATCAACATCTTTACCCTTTGGACTAAGTTCAAGATGACATTTGGTGTCCATAGGAAGCCTCTTCTCTTTAGCATCTTGCATCTTGAACCTCTTGAGCATGTCTTGGATATATTTGGCTTGAGAGATGAAAGTCCCTCCACGCAATTGCTTGATCTCAAAACCAAGGAAGAACTTCAACTCTCCCATCATGGACATCTCGAACCTATCGGTCATAAGCTTTGAAAATTCATCATTAAAAGCTTTGTTAGATGAGCCAAATATGATATCATCAACATAAAGTTGGCATATGAAAAGCTCCCTTTAACCCTCTTGGTAAAAAGAGCGAGATCGATTTGCCCCACTTCAAAGCCACGGTCTAACAATAGCTCTCTTAGGTGCTCATACGAAGCATGAGGTGCTTGTTGGCGACCATAGATCGCCTTATCAAGCTTGTAGAGATGGTTTGGGAAGTGTGGGTCCTCGAATCCCAGTGGTTGCTACACATATACCAACTCCTTTAAAGGACCATTAAGAAAGCACTTTTCACATCCATTTGTTGCAATTTGAAATTGTGATGTGATGCATATGCAAGAAGGATACGGATGGACTCAAGGCGAGCCACGGGAGCATAGGTCTCTCCAAAATCAATGCCTTCAACTTGAGAGTACCCTTGAGCTACCAATCTTGCCTTGTTCCTCACAACCATTCCATGCTCATCTTGCTTGTTCTTGAATATCCACTTAGTGCCTATAACATTGCGGCAATCTTTTGGCTTCTCAACTAGATTCCACACTTTATTGCGCTTGAAGTTGGTGAGCTCTTCATGCATGGCTTCCAACCAATCCGGATCTTCAAGAGCTTCAAAGACTTTCTTTGGTTCCACCATAGAGATATGGGCTTGATGTTCACTAAAGCTTGCCAATTGACCTCTTGTGGCGACCTTGCGACTTGCGTCACCAATGATGGCTTCAAGTTTATGGCACTTGATTTCCAATCTCTTTTGACTCTTGCTTGACGACGGGTTTCGATATCCTCATTGTTGCGAGGAATTATCGCTTGATCATCTTGATCATTTGAGTCCTCGTCTTGACCGGAGTGGTGACCTTGATCATCTTGATGCACATCTTCAATAATAGAAGTAGATGGTTGATCTTGGTCTTGACCTTGGCTAGTATTGACAATAGGAGAACTTGGTTCTTGTATAGCCTCTTGGTCAACTTGAGGAGGGTCTTGAACTTGTTCTTGGGTAGGTGCATCATTTGCTTCCATAGAAGATGCCGCCTCAACTTGTGATGGAGTCTCCACTTGATTGGAGCTTGGACTTGCTTGAGGAGGCTCATGATGGACTTCGATGGGGCGATAGAAACCAACCCATCTTGAGGTTCCTCATTATCTACATCACAAACATGAATTTGCGCCACTTGGGAGCCGTCATTCTCATCGAACCTCACACTACAAGATACCACAACTCTCCCTAAGGATTTGTCGTAGACTCTATAAGTGTGAGAGTTCGCACCGTACCCAACAAGAACACCCTCTAAATATTTAGCTTCAAATTTAGATAAATGAACACCTTTGATTTTGTAGAAACACTTACAACCAAACACACGGTAGTAGGAGTCATTGGGCTTGTTGCCGGTAAGCATTTCATATGGAGTTTCCTTCTTTCCTTTGCGAAAGAATAACCGGTTGGAGGAGTGACACGCCGTGGAGATGGCTTCGGGCCACAAGAAGAGTGGAGACTAAAACTCCGCCAACATGGACCTTGCCATATCCATAAGAGTCTGGTTCTTCCTCTTGGCTACACCATTTTGTTGAGGGGTATACGCAGCTGAATATTGATGACGAATTCCCTCTTCACTAAGAAACTCATTCAAGGTGTAGTTCTTGAACTCGGAGCCGTTGTCATTTCTAATGGACAATATGGGAACATTGTGTTGACGTTGAAATTCATTGGAGAAGTCGATGATGGTTTGTTGAGTCTCATCCTTCGTCTTGAAGAAGAAAACCCAAGTAAATCTTGAATAGTCATCAACAATCACCAAACAATACTTCTTCCCACCAAGACTCGGTTGAGGTACGTCACCAAAGAGATCAACATGAAGAAGTTCCAGTATCCTCTTTGATGAGATGATGGTGTTGCTTGGGTGGGGAGAATCATGCATCTTTCCTTCAACACAAGCCCTACAAAGACGATCTCTAGATAAAGAAACATTCTCTTTTAGTCCAAGAATGTGGCCACCCTTGTGAAGACTTTGCAAAGTTCTAATATTAACATGGGACAAGCGGCGATGCCACAACCACCCCACGTCGGCCTTTCCGAATAAGCATATTGCTTGAGTGTTGGTTGGCCCCGAAAAGTCCACCACAAACAACTCATTTTCAACATACCCAATGAACATGACCTTTAGAGTCTTGCTCCTCAAGAGTACCACCATATCAATAGTAAAATGGACATCAAAGTTCATCTTATTAAGAGCACGGACGGACATAAGATTGTAACCTAGAGACTCAACAAGCATGACATTTACAAGGGTGATATCCCTTGCAACTACCACCTTGCCAAGACTCTTTACCTCGGCTTTTGACTTGTCACCATAAGAGATGGTTGAGTGATTTAGATTTGGTCTCAACTCCATCATATTCTCCTTGCTTCCGGTCATATGACTAGTGCATCCACTATCAACCACCCATTTAGACCCACCGGAAGCATAGTCCTACAAGAGATCATTTCTTGGATTTAGGTACCCATTTCACAATGGGTCCCTTTTGGTTAGCAACAAGGGTCTTAGGAACCCAAATAGAGTAATCAATGTAACCATCATAAGGACCAACATATTTTTCATAAACATCACCATAATAGTCAACATAAAGAATGTAGTTGAGATGGTTATGCCCCGCAAAGTCACTACGAGTGGTCTTGCCCCTAGTGGCATTACCACCCGCAATGGAAGTCTTGGCTTGTGCGGGCTTGGTCTTGATCTCCTTGTTGTTGCTCACTTTCTTCTTTGCCTTGGCTACATAAGCAAGACCCTCCTTCCCTTTGTGTGGTTTTTGCTCAAACAAATAAGCAATACCCTTATATTTACCTTTGGGAATAGAGGTCTTGGCACTAGTGGCCTTGGCAAGATCCACCTTCAACCTAGCACTTTCTTCAATAGCATTTTCATGAACACGAGGAAGAATAGATATACTAGTTGAACTAGATTTAGAAAGTTGAGTTTGAAGTTGCTCATGAGACTTGACTAGAAGGGAGTGAGTCGTTTCCAAGGCCTTGTGAGCCTTATCAAGCTTCTCCATATCCTCAAGAAGTCTAGCATTAGCAACCCCAAGTTCAACTTTTTTCTTTTTAATGACTTTATATTTAGCAAAGACATGATCTCTATCCTTAATGATTTTTATTAATGATATCATCATTTTTAGCATCAAGAGAATCAAGTCTTTCCTCAAGAGAACTTCTTTCTTCACTCTCTTCATCAAGAGACGCATTCAAGGATGCTATGGAAGCATTCAACGAAGCAACGGTGAAAGAATCATCTCTCTCAATCTTACTCTTTTCTTCAAGAAGTTCTTCGGCCGCACATAGTTGTCTCATTAGAGACTCAACATGTTCCTTAGCTTCACCTTGCAAGTTAGTCATGAAGGCATGATGCGTGTAAAGCACACGTTCGTCAGGAGACCCCAAGAGTAAGGTTTGATGAGTGTAGCAGCAAGTTTTCCCTCGGTAAGAAACCAAGGTTATCAATCCAGTAGGAGGTGAAGACACTTCTGAAGGTTGTTGGTGCAGGAGTGTAGTGCGGCGCAACACCAGGGATTCCGGTACCAACGTGGAACCTGCACATAAGACAATCAAACTACTTTGCCCCAACGAATCAGTGAGGGTGTCAATCTCACCGGCTTGCTGAAAACAAAGGATTAAAAGTGTGGTGTGGAAAATGATGTTTAATTGCAGAGAATGAAAGAGAACAATGATTGCAGTAGGTTGTATTATCAGATGTAAAAGAATGGACCAGGGTCCACAGTTCACTAGTGCTGTCTCTCCATAAAGATAACTAACATGCTGGGTAAACAAATTAAAGCTGGGCAATTGACAATATTGAAAGTGCATAATAACAATGCATGTGTAAAAGTAGTGTCTACTATGAGATTCATTTGGGCATTACGACAAAGTACACATACCGCTATCCAGCATGCATCTGTGCCTAAATAGTCCACCTTCAGGTTAACATCCGTACCCCTTCCAGTATTAAGTTGCAAGCAACAGACAATTGCATTAAGTAAAGTGCATAATGTAAGCAACACATTTATCCTTAGACAAAGCATCGCTGTTTTACCCCTTGTGGCAATAGCACATCCACAACCTTAGAACTTTCTGTCACTGTCCCAGATTAAATGGAGACTGAACCCACTATCTAGCATAAATACTCCCTGTTGGAGTCACAAGCATCAACTTGGCCAGAGTATCAACAAGCAAGGTAGAACATGCAAGATCATAAATAACATAGACATGATAATTCAATATTCAACTTGACATAGTATCAATATTCATCGAATCCCAGTAAACACAACATGTAGCATTACAATAAGATGATCTTGATCATGATAGGCAGCTCACAAGATCTAAACATGATGGCACAAGAGGAGAAGACAACCATCTAGCTACTGCTATGGACCCATAGTCCAAGGATGAACTACTAACACATCACTCCGGAGGCAGGCATGGCGATGTAGAGCCCTCCGGTGCTGATTCCCTTCTCCGGCAGGGTGCCGGGAAGAGCTTCAGAACCCTCCCGAGTTAGGGTTGACGGCGGCGGCTTTGGAACTTTTCGTGGAATATGACTCGGGTACTTAGGGTTTTCCCGAAAACATCAATTTATAGGCGAAGGGGCGACGTCGGTGGAGGCCCGAGGGGCCCTCACCACGTGGCGGCGCGCCAGGAGGTGGGGCCACGCCACCACCAGGTGTGGCTGCCTCGATGCCCGTCTTCGTCTCTCCTTCGGACTTCATGTGCGTGACAGAAAAAGGAGCATGGGCTTTTGTTTCGTCCAATTCCGAGAATATTTTCAGAACAACTTTTCTGAAACCAAAAACAGCAGAAAACAGGAACTGGTACTGTGGCATCTTGTTAATAGGTTAGTCTCAGAAAATGCATAAAAATGCTATAAAGTGTAAATAAAACATGTAGCAATTGATATAATATAAGCATGGAACATCAGAAATTATGGATATGTTGGAGGCGTATCAAGGTATCGAAGGCAACAAGCTCCTTCTTAATCACAAGACTAGATTGATCATTCATTTCATGCATAGTCTTGGGAGTAGAAGATGATACCTCGGTAACATGAGCCATGAGGCAACGAGCGTTGTTGGTGGAGAAGTTTTCATTGGGGGATTCAAAGAGAGAAGATGATGAAGTTGATACAATAGCCAATGTGGCTACCTCTTTAGTAGGTGCATCTTCATCTTCAGAACCACTTGAGGGATATTCTTCTTGTGCCACCAACACTATTCTTGGTGCCTTCTTGAAGAAAGGCTTTGTGGGGACCCCGGACTAGCTGTCCGAAATACCCGATTATGCTTAACACAACGATCCCGTGATCAGTATGTCGTTGCACATAATCCGAATTGGATACCAAAGTTTACATCCATTACAGTACCGAATAAAAGTCTTACATAAATGGTCATTTAGACCAAGTTCTTACATAGGTGCCTTCATGGGCCAAACCAAAATATCAGCGGAAGCTACGGCGTAGTAGACATCACATTCTAACGATGACAACCCGACAGGCAGCTGACTTGTGGAGATCCTTAGTTCGCATAGAAGTCGCCATACTCCTGCTCGGCGTAGTGCTCCTCCTCGTAGTCTGGCTAGGACAATAGCCAGGGGCAAACCAATATGAGTACATTTGAATGTACTCGCAAACTACCCCAACATGAGTATGCACTAGTTCTATTTTACTTGCAACTTTTGTTTGTTTAAAACATCTCTATATCTTTATTGAAAAAGGTAAGAAGAGTTTTATAATCACTTTTTAAAGAAACCACCATTTTATCTGTTTCTCCAAAACCCTTCCTTTTCCTGACCATGGCTCACCATAGTCCATTTATCCAACAACTCATACCACTCCATTTGGTATAGTTGGATCACAACACCACCATTTCAATTTCTTTTTGACTTAAAAGTTTTCAAAACTTGCACATGGTCAGAGTAGGGTCTCCCAACTGTCCATATCCGAGGACTCGGCTATTCGAATAGTTTTTAACCCTCTGCAGAGGTAGCACGCTTTTATCCCACATCCATCCGGCAGCTCATCGTGTCCGCCACGTCTCGCCATACAGGTGTATGCGAAGTAAGCCGCCGACCATAGCCTGTCCTTTGCTCATGCTAGTATAGGATCCTACCGCTACGAAATTATTCCTTTCCATCAACACCCAGTCCAGATTCCCCGTCGGGAAACCTAAGTGTGAGGACTCGTAGTTCTGCCCGGCGAGCGAACCCTTCAATCCCCCATCCTCAGATGCCAGGACCCAGGTCAGGGGGTAGGTCGCCATGACCATCCCCTCATGGAACGAGGTCATCCTCGTTGTTGAGGAGTCCCATACTAATATGAGCAAATTATATGACTACGCCCTTTTCCCATATGTGGTGGAGTGGTCGCACAGGGTATCGGATGGTTGACGTAAGTACAAGGACACACTGTGCATTTTTCATAAACATCACCATTTTTCCACTTCTCCATTCCAACACCGACATCTCGGTATTTCATAAACTCACAAGTAATTTCAAAGGAGTTTTGAATAAAACATAATTGTTTTTCCCATCCTATAATTTGATATAACTATCTTGTATTTCTACATAGGTGGCAAAATAATTTCCATATACTTTTGAAATGGGTTTTATAAATCTTGCTTGAGAGTAAAATGTTATGAAAGTAGATGCATAGTTTGTAGTGCAAGCTCAGAGAATAGCTTGCCTTGCTTGGCAAAGTGATCTTGCTCTTGTTCTTCAACTTCAGCAAACTCTCCTTCCTCGATATATCCGACAACGTTCTCGTCTAATTAATAAACAAACAATGCAACCAATCACTAAGCTATACAAGCAATCATCTCAACACAACAATCTTAAACATCACAATTAGCTACTGCACACACAAACCACACAATTTGGTTTTCAAATAAATTGAATTAAACATTATTTAATTAAGTCCAAATTATGGCAGAAACTAGTTATTCATGTTTAATTCCACAACTTGAGTTCTGTTGGTCACAAAAATACAAACTAAATTTCTATAGAAAGCTACTGATGTGTAGAAGACAACCCAATTTGAATTGGATCATTTGGAGTTACCAAACTCCCTACACATTGGATTGAATCCAGTAGCTTAATAATCAAGTTTTAGCTACCATTTAAATTCTATTGCTCCAAAAATTAAACCCTTTTAGGGGTAACTAAACATGGCTATATGGAGCTAAAAAATTGGTCCTAACTCATTTGGGTCAACCAATAAATATTTGTTTGTTTTAGTCCAGAAGGGTTTATCTTAAAGTCAACAATTAATACTGCTTAATTAATTCTACCAAAATTAGGGGAGCTAACACAAGGCAGTACTAAGCTAGCAAAATTGGTTTGGAATTATTTGGACTAACAGAGTATCAGAAACAAACAAGTTTAGATTTTAAACCTTCTGTGGCATTTTCAATAATACTTTTTAACTATTTAATTAAATGACATGAGACCAATTGGGTTGGTTAAAAATTTCAAAGCTTTCCAGAACAATTGAGTTTGATTTATTTGGATTCCTAATCTCAAGTTATTGAATTTATAAAATGGTCCAGTACTGAATTTCCAGAGAAACTAAAATTAGAAATCCTAACTGTTCTGGATAATGTTGAAATCCCTGACAGGTGGGGTCCACCAGTCAGTGACTCAGGCGAAACGGTGCGCGCGCGGGAAATGTTTAAAGATCTGACTAGCGGGGTCCACCAGTCAGTGGCTAAGCGCGCGAAGCGGTATGCGACCGTGGATCAAAGATCCAACGGCTCACAGAGGCCGCGTTCATCGACGACCTAAATTAGGCGGCGCCGTTGCTCCGGCGGCGGCGAGCAGCTCGATTGGCTCACCTGAGAGGGCTAGGGACGGCGGATGATGCAGATCGACGGCGGCGATGTGGGGGAAGCTCCTGGCCGAGTTGCGTTTCCTGGGAAGGAGTGGTTCGTCGGCGGCGAGCTCCGGAACTTCCTCGGCTACGGGCACGGGCTCCGGCGACTTCCTGGCGATGCTCTGGTGCACGAAAGAGAGGGGAACAAGGGGTGAGTGAGTGCGGTGATCGTAGGGATGCAGGGAGAGGCCAGAGGGAAGGAAATGGGAGGCCAGCACGGCGAGGCCGTGGTCGTCGCCTACCTCGGCACGGCGAGGTTGCAGCGCACTGCCACGGGCAGCAGTGGCTTCCCGGCAGAGGCTCCGGCCTCCTGGCGGTGCACGAGAGAGGGTGGTGAGTGAGAGAGACAGTGGGGCGGTGTGGAGAGAGCGCTGGGCTCGGGTGGTTTAAATAGGCGCGACGGCGGCGCACGGTGGTCGCAGTCCAGCGGCGTCCAGAGGGCGGGAGAGGCCAGCGCGCGGTGTCTGGGGGGTCCGGGCGTGGGCTAGGGTTCTCTGCGTAGAGGATTGCGTGGCGAGGTGCGGCGAGCTGGGCCAATTTGGCCGGTCGCCGTCCGTTTAACCACGGCGGAGATGCAGGGGACAGGGGCGGCATCGGGTCGAGCGTGTGCTCGAGCGACTGCGGCGGCTGCAGAGGCACGGAGCGTGGACGGCTGCGAGCAAGGGGGGCCTGGGGGACCCGGGGAAACGGCGACGCGCGCGGCGTACGGCGACGACACGGCGACGGAGAGGTAGCCGAAGACATTTTTGCAAAACCTCCCTGGCTCCTTTGCTCTGCTCTTTTTCCTTCTTCTTTCTTCTAATTACTTTTTAGTCCTTCTGTTAATGCAGTAGCACTTCCTGATTTATTTGAGGCACTAAATCAATTTATAAAAATTTGTCAAAATTTGTGGGGCCTTCCCATAATGTACAGAAGCTCCACAAAAATTGGCATAAAATAATAAAATGTTTTGAAACATTTTCTTTTATAGTGTTTAATTAAGGCATTTTAATTTATTTCAATTTGTTTTGATTTTAGAATTTTAAAACTAGTTCAAAATAATATTTGAGAGGGGAAAGTGGTAGGAACAAAATGGGGAGTGTTTATAAACCCACTCCACTGAATTTTGTTTGAAACCATTTGAAATTCTCACTTGGAGAATTTGTGGGACACAAATGTCACTTTTATTTTTCTTGCTTTATTTGCTATTTCAATTCTTTTCTTTTCTTCTTGCTTTTATTTAGAGCAAACAACAAACCACTAGCAAGAAGGAATAACACAAGCAACAAGAATTAAACCACACAAGTAATAGCAAGAGATCAACACATATAATTAACAAAAGTTTTTGTTGGCTCTCATTTTTGGAATAATTGATAATAATTTTGGGATGTTACAATCCTTCCCCCCTTAGAATAAATCTCGTCCCGAGATTTGCTAGGCCTGGGTACTAAAGAGGTCTGGAAATTCGCTTCGAAGATAATCTTCGCGTTCCCAAGTTGCTTCTTCTTCAGAGTGGTTAGTCCACTGACTTTGTAAAACTTGATCGCACGTCTTCGGGTAACACGAACATCTTCTTCGAGAATTTTGAGAGGTCTCTCACGATAGGTCAGGTCTTGGTTCAGGTCGATGGAGAGGTGGTCGATGTTTTTGAAAACATCAGGCTGGTCAGGAACTTCAAGACACTTCCGGAGCAAGGAAATGTGGAAGACATCATGATAATCTCCTAACTCCTGGGGTAACTCCAGCTGATAGGATACTTCTCCTCGACGAGCAATGACCTTGAAGGGTCCAATATACCTTGGCGCTAACTTTCCTTTGACATGGAAACGCTGCATTCCTTTAGGGGTGTCACTCGGAGATAAACATAATCTCCGACTGAAAGTGAGGTCACGGCGCTTGGTGTCAGCATAACTCTTCTGACGGGATTGGGCAGTTTTGAGGCGTTCACGAATAAGCTGAACTTGCTCTTCAGCTTCACGGAGGGTATCTGGTCCGAACAATTTGCTTCTCCGGTATCGGACCAATTCAGGGGTGTACGACACTTCTTGCCGTAAAGGGCTTCAAAAGGGGCCATTTGCAGACTGGACTGATAACTGTTGTTGTACGAGAATCTGCAAACGGAAGGCAATCTTCCCACTTGGAACCATAGGATAGAACACATGCGCGAAGCATGTCCTCCAATATCTGGTTCACTCGCTCAGTTTGGCCATCGGTCTGGGGATGATAAGCTGTGCTAAATGCTAGCTTGGTTCCGAGGGCTTCATGAAGGGATTTCCAGAACCTTGAGGTGAATTGCGTGCCTCTATCAGATACAATCTTCTTAGGCACACCATGCAGGCTCACTATTCTGGAAATATACAAGTCGGCCAACTGATGTCCCCGATAGGTGGTGTTGACAGGGATGAAATGGGCAACCTTGGTCAGTCGATCAACGATGACCCAGATTGAATCATGGCCTCGGTTGGATTTGGAAGTCCGGTAATAAAATCCATTCCAATCTCATCCCACTTCCACTCGGGAATTTTCAAAGGTTGAAGCAATCCAGCGGGTCGCTGATGTTCAGCCTTAACTCGCTGGCAGATGTCACACTTGGCTACGAATGAACCAATCTCTCGCTTCATTCCATGCCACCAAAATCTTTCTCGAAGGTCTTGGTACATTTTGGTTCCGCCGGGGTGGATTGAGTAAGGGGTCTCATGGGCCTCCTTCAGGATTAACTCCTTAAGTTCCGTGACATTGGGCACACAGATACGGTCATTGAATTTCAGCACTCCCTCAGCATCTTCGGTAAAACCGGGTGCTTTGCCGAGGGAAATCTTCTTCCTAATTCCCTCTATGCTTTCATGACCTTTTTGGGCTTCTTTGATTTGATCCATCAGGGTTGGGGTTAACTCTAAATTGGCGAGATAACCATGGCTAACAAGCTCTAGTCCAAAATCTTGGAACTCTTTGAACAAGGCTGGCTGTTCGGCTTGGATCAGGGCATTCAGGGTGCAAGGTTTGCGACTAAGGGCATCGGCAACACATTAGCCTTTCCAGGGTGATAATGGATTCCAATATCATAATCCTTGATTAATTCCATCCATCTCCTCTGTCGCAGGTTCAGATCTTTCTGGGTGAAAATATATTCAAGCTTTTGTGATCTGTATAGACCTCGCAGCGATGTCCCGCAAGATAGGGACGCCACTTCTTAAGAGCAAAGACTACAGCAGCTAACTCCAAGTCATGGGTTGGGTAATTCTCTTCATGCGGTCGCAACTGCCGGGACAGATACGACACAACTTTGCCTTCTTGCATCAGAACGCAACCAAGTCCGAGGCGTGATGCATCGCAATACACGTCGAAACTCTGGGTGACGTCTGGCATGATCAGGATTGGGGCTGAGGTTAGTCTCTTCTTCAGTTCTTGGAAACTATCCTCACACTTCTGAGTCCATTCAAATTTCTTGTCCTTCTTCAACAGTTGGGTCAGAGGTTTGGCTATACTGGAAAATCCTTCGACGAACTTGCGGTAATAACCGGCAAGTCCGAGAAAGCTTCGGATTTCAAAAACATTGGTTGGGGATAACCAGTCAAGAATGGCTTGTATCTTCTCAGGGTCAACAGAAATTCCTCCAGCGGATACAATATGCCAAGAAATGCCACTTCACTGAGCCAAAACTCACACTTGCTAAGTTTGGCATACAGCTGGTGCTCTTGGAGGGTTTCCAAAACTAGACGCAGGTGTTCAGCATGCTCCTCTTCGGTCTTGGAATAAATAAGGATGTCATCAAGGAAAACTACCACGAACTTGTCGAGGTACTCCATGAAAATCTTGTTCATGAGATTCATGAAATAGGCTGGGGCATTGGTCAGGCCAAAGGACATGACGGTGTATTCAAACAAACCGTAACGGGTGGTGAAGGCGGTCTTGGGAATATCTGTCTCTCGGATCTTCAACTGATGGTAACCTGTCCGAAGATCGATCTTTGAAAAGACTCGGGCTCCGTTCATTTGATCGAACAGATCCTCGATCTTGGGAAGAGGGTACTTGTTTTTAATGGTCACGTCATTCAGCTTGCGATAATCCACACACAGGCGTGTGGTACCGTCTCTCTTGTCCACAAAAATAATGGGTGATCCCCATGGTGAAGCGCTTGGGCGGACAAGACCTTTGCTTAGCATATCAGCCAACTGCTTCTTCAACTCCACCAGTTCTTCCGGATTCATCCGATAAGGCTTTTGGGATATGGGGGATGTTCCTGGGATAAGCTCAATTATGAACTCAATATCCCTGTCTGGCGGCATACCAGGCAATTCTTCTGGGAAAACATCCTTGAACAGATGAACAACACGGATCTCATCTAGGGCGGGTCGAGCTATGCTCTCATGGCATCCGGGTCTGGTCTGGCTGGTCTCAGATGCATACTCCACTTCAACTCCATCATCAGAAGTGAGAGAAACAGCTCTTCGGGCACAGTCAATACGACCGTGGTACTTGGCTAACCAATCCATTCCAAGAATAACATCTATGCCTTGGTTTCCTAAGATAATTAGGTCGGCTGCAAACCTTCCTCCTCCAATTTCTATGGGGGTTTCGGAACACATCTGGTTGGTTTTGGCTAACAGTCCTGGGGTTTGTACCAACATTGGTTTGGGTAAAAGACTCCCGACTAAACCTCCCTTAGAAACAAACTCTTTGGTAATAAACGAATGGGTAGCACCAGAATCAAACAGAACAGTTGCAGGTACTGAGTTGACAAGAAACGTACCCAGCACAACATCTGGCGCTTCTTCAGCCTCTTCAGCATTGATGTGGTGCAGACGGCCTCTGACAACAGCAGCATTCCGCGGGGTGCGGCATTCTTGCCATTACCATTTCCATTGCGGCCTTGACCATTGTTCGGTGCAGGTGCATTGGGGCGCTGGACATTCTCTTAGGATTGGGGCATTCCTGGAGTAGTGACCTTTGTTGCCACATTCAAAGCAGACAACATTGGCATTGGGGTTGAAGTTGTTGAAGTTTCCTCTGGGACGGTTATTGTCATTGGGGCGGTTGAAGTTGTTCGGGCGGTTAGGGAAATTGGGGCGTGGAACTTGGGGTGGACGATAGGCAGGCCTGGGGTTCTGCTGAAAGATACGGGTTTCTGGCTGCTCGAACCTTCCTGAGCATTCATCCTCCTCTTGCGACCTTCATACATAGACTTGCGCTTGGTCTCCAGTTGGATGGCTTTGTCCACAAGTGACTCCAATCACGGAAGTCATGGATAACCAAGCACACTGCAGTTCATCATGAAGTCCACTCATGAAACGCTCCATCTTCTTCTCTTCTTTGTCGGTGTCATCAGGAGCATACCGAGATAAGTCGGTAAA
This sequence comes from Poa pratensis, assembly GCA_947311845.1. Classification (NCBI taxonomy): domain Eukaryota; kingdom Viridiplantae; phylum Streptophyta; class Magnoliopsida; order Poales; family Poaceae; genus Poa; species Poa pratensis. The sequence goes on from CAMZMU010000041.1 coordinate 59,852,381, forward strand.
CTCCTCAAGATAACCGACCACATCTCTACTTCCCTGCCTCAGCTTACGGAACTCATCCTTCTTCCTCTCAATGAGTCCATAGGGAATGTGCTTCTTGCGGAACTTCTCCTGGAACTCAGCCCAGTTGATAACATGACCAGCTGGCTGGAGAGTCTTGGTAGTTCCCACCAAGCTCTTGCAGGTCCAGCGAGATAGTGGGTTGCATACAACACTTTCTCATTTCTCCCACAGCAGCAACTTCCAGATTGTTGTCGATGGTGCGAAGCCAATCATCGGCTTCTAGTGGGTGAAGTCCCTTGGAGTAGGTGGGTGGGTTGGTCTTCTGAAAATCCCTAAGGTAGATCGCTGGTTTCCATCGCCATTGCCGTTACCACCATTGTTGTTGTTGTTGTTGTTGTTGTTGTTGTTGTTATAAGCGGCTGCGAGTTGTTGTAAGGCAGCGAGATGAGCTTGGCGCTCTTGCCGGGCATTTTCACGCTCCTCCATGATAAGCGCGAGAAGTTGGGTGGGGGTTGGGTCCGGTGGTGGTGGTGCTGATCCTGATCCTTCCGCATTGCTGCGACGGGGGGCATCCTGAAGCACACCGGGTATAAGAGACAAGGCAAGAAAAGTTCGACTAAGGGAAAAGACGATCTCTCAAGTGGTTGATTAATCCTAAGATTTATATGAAAATAGTTCACACAGATTTAAACAAGACAAACATACTTATATTTCACAAACAACACATCAAAGAGTTCACATCAACATCAAGCTTACAACATCAAGCTTACATCTAGGATACATAACATCTGGTTTCCAAAAGAACCACTACTACTACTCGACTAGCTATAGGGGGTCAACCTAATCCTGCGGTAGTGATCAAGTCACTCGCCTACTGAGGTGGAACCTCCAGCTCTAACACGTCAGCATCTGACTGGTAGGCTGGCTCCTCGGGATCCTCCTCCTCGTCCTCGAGAACTGGCTCGAGTGGCTCCTCCTCCTCGTCAACTAACTCCTCCTCATCATCCTCCTCCTCACAGTCCATCTCCTCCACGAAGTCATCATCGTCACTGAGGAAAGCGTCGTTCTCCTTGCGGAGATCCTCGCCCTCCTCCTCCATCTCGTCAGTATGGTGCTCTAGATCCTCAATCAGTCCATCCTGCTCTGCCACCTTCGTGCGGAGCTTCACGATAGTCTTCCTCAGCTGGGCCCTCTTCCTGAGAAGAGCAACCTTCTCCACCATCAGCTTCATCTCGTTCTCGCGAAGCTCAACGAGCGACTCGCGGTCGAAGTGGAGCTGAATCCTAGTGCGCAACAGATCATCCTGAGTGCACTGAAGTAAGATCTCCATGTCCATGATGTAGCTCCCAAACATCGGGTGGTAAGGTGAAGGAGTAGGGTGTCCATCACAGTTGCGCCTCCCGTAGAACCGGAAACGGGAGTCTACTAACTCCGCCTTGTGCTCCTCACAAAGTCGGGCTAGCATCCTCTGTGTAGCAGTACAGAGACCATCAACCCAGGTGGCCTCCTTGGTGGTGAAGATGAGCGTCCTGGAACTGGGAGACTTGATGTTCCTGCGAACTGACGATCTGATGAGCCAGCTCAGCCTTCCGACACCGTGAACATCAATCTGAGCTCCCTCAAACTCTGGAGCGGGGCGACCTAACAGCTTGGTCAACTCGAACAAGTCCCTCTCAAACGTCAACTTGCTGTCCTTCTCCAGCTGAACGAACTCGGTCCAGTGGAGTGCCATCTACAGTTTTTAAGCAAAATTTTAAGTTAGTTAGGTGACAAGTATATCAAAATTTTAATATAGTAGGGCAACAAGTGAGTCAAATTTTAACTTAATGAGAGGTGTACAAAATTTTAGGGATACCAAGGAAAATGTAATATTTAATGAGAGTAAAATTTTGCATAAGTAAGAGGATTGGAGATAAGCAATTTTCGAAAATACTTCATTCCTTTCTTTTTAGAAATTCATCTTTTGTAACATTTGACAAACGACCATGCTAACTAAGGTTTCCTAAAGTCAGGATGGCTCTGATACCAAGTCTGTGGGGACCCCGGACTAGCTGTCCGAAATACCCGATTATGCTTAACACAACGATCCCGTGATCAGTCTGTCGTTGCACATAATCCGAATTGGATACCAAAGTTTACATCCATTACAGTACCGAATAAAAGTCTTACATAAATGGTCATTTAGACCAAGTTCTTACATAGGTGCCTTCATGGGCCAAACCAAAATATCAGCGGAAGCTACGGCGTAGTAGACATCATATTCTAACGATGACAACCCGACAGGCAGCTGACTTGTGGAGATCCTTAGTTCGTAGAAGTCGCCATACCTGCTCGGCGTAGTGCTCCTCCTCGTAGTCTGGCTAGGACAATAGCCAGGGACGAAACCAATATGAGTACATTTGAATGTACTCGCAAACTACCCCAACATGAGTATGCACTAGTTCTATTTACTTCAACTTTTGTTTAAAACATCTCTATATCTTTATTGAAAAAGGTAAGAAGAGTTTTATAATCTTTTAAAGAAACCACCATTTTATGTTTCTCAAAACCCTCCTTTTCTGACCATGGCTCACCATAGTCCATTTATTCCAACAACTCATACCACTCATTTGGTATAGTTGTACACACCACCATTTCAATTTCTTTTACTTAAAAGCTTTTCCAAAACTTGCACATGGTCAAAGTAGGGTCTCCCAACTGTCCATATCCGAGGACTCGGCTATTCGAATAGTTTTAACCCTCTGCAGAGGTAGCACGCTTTTATCCCACATCCATCCGGCAGCTCATCGTGTCCGCCACGTCTCGCCATACAGGTGTATGCGAAGTAAGCCGCCGACCATAGCCTGTCCTTTGCTCATGCTAGTATAGGATCCTACCGCTACGAAATTATCATCCTTTCCATCAACACCCAGTCCAGATTCCCCGTCGGGAAACCTAAGTGTGAGGACTCGTAGTTCTGCCCGGCGAGCGAACCCTTCAATCCCCCATCCTCAGATGCCAGGACCCAGGTCAGGGGGTAGGTCGCCATGACCATCCCCTCATGGAACGAGGTCATCCTCGTTGTTGAGGAGTCCCATACTAATATGAGCAAATTATATGACTACGCCCTTTTCCCATATGTGGTGGAGGTGGTCGCACAGGGTATCGGATGGTTGACGTAAGTACAAGGACACACTGTGCATTTTTCATAAACATCACCATTTTCCACTTCTCCATTCCAACACCGACATCTCGGTATTCATAAACTCACAAGTAATTTCAAAGGAGTTTTGAATAAAACATTGTTTTCCCATCCTATAATTTGATATAACTATCTCTACATAGGTGGCAAAATAATTCCATATACTTTTGAAATGGTTTTATAAATCTTGCTTGAGAGTAAAACATGTTATGAAAGTAGATGCATATGTTTGTAGTGCAAGCTCAGAGAATAGCTTGCCTTGCTTGGCAAAGTGATCTTGCTCTTGTTCTTCAACTTCAGCAAACTCTCCTTCCTCGATATATCCGACAACGTTCTCGTCTAATTAATAAACAAACAATGCAACCAATCACTAAGCTATACAAGCAATCATCTCAACACAACAATCATAAACATCACAATTAGCTACTGCACACACAAACCACACAATTTGGTTTTCAAATAAATTGAATTAAACATTATTTAATTAAGTCCAAATTATGGCAGAAACTAGTTATTCATGTTTAATTCCACAACTTGAGTTCTGTTGGTCACAAAAATACAAACTAAAATTCTATAGAAAGCTACTGATGTGTAGAAGACAACCCAATTTGAATTGGATCATTTGGAGTTACCAAACTCCCTACACATTGGATTGAATCCAGTAGCTTAATAATCAAGTTTTAGCTACCATTTAAATTCTATTGCTCCAAAAATTAAACCCTTTTAGGGGTAACTAAACATGGCTATATGTGAGCTAACAAAATTGGTCCTAACTCATTTGGGTCAACCAATAAATATTTGTTTGTTTTAGTCCAGAAGGGTTTATCTTAAAGTCAACAATTAATACTGCTTAATTAATTCTACCAAAATTAGGGGAGCTAACACAAGGCAGTACTAAGCTAGCAAAATTGGTTTGGAATTATTTGGACTAACAGAGTATCAGAAACAAACAAGTTTAGATTTTAAACCTTCTGTGGCATTTTCAATAATACTTTTTAACTATTTAATTAAATGACATGAGACCAATTGGTTGGTTAAACAATTTCATAAGCTTTCCAGAACAATTGAGTTTGATTTATTTGGATTCCTAAATCTCAAGTTATTGAATTTATAAAATGGTCCAGTACTGAATTTCCAGAGAAACTAAAATTAGAAATCCTAACTGTTCTGGATAATGTTGAAATCCCTGACAGGTGGGGTCCACCAGTCAGTGACTCAGGCGAAACGGTGCGCGCGCGGGAAATGTTTAAAGATCTGACTAGCGGGGTCCACCAGTCAGTGGCTAAGCGCGCGAAGCGGTATGCGACCGTGGATCAAAGATCCAACGGCTCACAGAGGCCGCGTTCATCGACGACCTAAATTAGGCGGCGCCGTTGCTCCGGCGGCGGCGAGCAGCTCGATTGGCTCACCTGAGAGGGCTAGGGACGGCGGGATGATGCAGATCGACGGCGGCGATGTGGGGGAAGCTCCTGGCCGAGTTGCGTTTCCTGGGAAGGAGTGGTTCGTCGGCGGCGAGCTCCGGAACTTCCTCGGCTACGGGCACGGGCTCCGGCGACTCCTGGCGATGCTCTGGTGCACGAAAGAGAGGGGAACAAGGGGTGAGTGCGGTGATCGTAGGGATGCAGGGAGAGGCCAGAGGGAAGGAAATGGGAGGCCAGCACGGCGAGGCCGTGGTCGTCGCCTACCTCGGCACGGCGAGGTTGCAGCGCACTGCCACGGGCAGCAGTGGCTTCCCGGCAGAGGCTCCGGCCTCCTGGCGGTGCACGAGAGAGGGTGGTGAGTGAGAGAGACAGTGGGGCGGTGTGGAGAGAGCGCTGGGCTCGGGTGGTTTAAATAGGCGCGACGGCGGCGCACGGTGGTCGCAGTCCAGCGGCGTCCAGAGGGCGGGAGAGGCCAGCGCGCGGTGTCTGGGGGGTCCGGGCGTGGGCTAGGGTTCTCTGCGTAGAGGATTGCGTGGCGAGGTGCGGCGAGCTGGGCCAATTTGGCCGGTCGCCGTCCGTTTAACCACGGCGGAGATGCAGGGGACAGGGGCGGCATCGGGTCGAGCGTGTGCTCGAGCGACTGCGGCGGCTGCAGAGGCACGGAGCGTGGACGGCTGCGAGCAAGGGGGGCCTGGGGGACCCGGGGAAACGGCGACGCGCGCGGCGTACGGCGACGACACGGCGACGGAGAGGTAGCGATGACATTTTTGCAAAACCCCCTGGCTCCTTGCTCTGCTCTTTTTCCTTCTTCTTTCTTCTAATTACTTTTAGTCCTTCTGTTAAATTGCAGTAGCACTCCTGATTTAATTTGAGGCACTAAATCAATTTATAAAAATTTGTCAAAATTTGTGGGGCCTTCCCATAATGTACAGAAGCTCCACAAAAATTGGCATAAAATAATAAAATGTTTTGAAACATTTTCTTTTATAGTGTTTTAATTAAGGCATTTTAATTTATTTCAATTTGTTTTGATTTTAGAATTTTAAAACTAGTTCAAAATAATATTTGAGAGGGGAAAGTGGTAGGAACAAAATGGGGAGTGTTTATAAACCCACTCCACTGAATTTTGTTTGAAACCATTTGAAATTCTCACTTGGAGAATTTGTGGGACACAAATGTCACTTTTATTTTTCTTGCTTTATTTGCTATTTCAATTCTTTTCTTTCTTCTTGCTTTTATTTAGAGCAAACAACAAACCACTAGCAAGAAGGAATAACACAAGCAACAAGAATTAAACCACACAAGTAATAGCAAGAGATCAACACATATAATTAACAAAAGTTTTTGTTGGCTCTCATTTTTGGACATAATCCTGATAATAATTTTGGGATGTTACAGGCTTCCTTGGTCTTGCGGGCTTCTTTTGAATCAACCTTGAGTGGTCCTTTGGGACAAGCTTCCCACCATTTTGCTCCCGGTTCTCATAAGGACACCTGTATATCATTCATAAAACAAGTACAAACTTTTTGATGCAGTTGGAGAAAACCGAGTTCATCAAGCACTTAAAAGTAGCACATGCATTTGTTAGCCCGAAAGGCATGAATCTGAACTGAAACTGCCCATGGTGTGTTTTGAAAGCAGTCTTTGCTTCATCTTCTTCCACCATCCTTATCTGATGATATCCAGCTCCGAGGTCTAGTTTTGAGAACCATTTTGTGCCTACCAACTCATCTAGAAGCATGATACCCGTAGAAGTGATAGCCTTCAGTAGCTACCTGCAATGATAAGTAAACAGGGTTAGGTTGAGCCTCCAAGTGCAGAGTATGTAGTAAGTGGAAGACATGCTTTCCCCACGAGGGTGACTTGAGGGTTTAATATCGAACTCTCGGGAATCAGAAGTGAAATGTTTATCTTCCTATCCTTCTTTTGGTTACCTACAAAATAAAGTTAAATATTTTGGTCCTCAACCTCACCTGTGGTTGTCAAGCACAAGGTGTAAGAATGATATCAAGATAGTATGTGATGCAAACAAGAAATAAATATGCAATGATGGTGGTAAATAAATATGCAAGGATGATGATAACAATGATAAATTGTATTTTTGGTTTTTAATGATGAATGATGTAAAAGTGTTTTTGTATTTTCGGATTTAATAATTGCAGAAAATGGAAAAGTGGTAAAAGTTGTTGAAAATGTGTTTCTTATGATTAAAAATGGACCGGGGTTCATGTTTCACAAATGCACTCTCTCTTTAATAAAGTGGTAGACAATAGAACACTAGAGTTGACATATGAGATTGCAACACAAAGTTTAATGATAAGTTACTAATTATATGGTCATCATGTCCTAACATAGAGACCTTTTGGTTATTAGCCTCACTTATACTCCACCAAGATGCGAACTAAATCATAACACCTTAGTAATTAAGATAACTCAGAGTATAGCTTTAAGTATCATGACATGAAGTTAAAATAAGAACATGCTAGATCTAGTCATGGAGTAGTGGCAATGGTCACACCCACATCTCCGGTAGCATGGTATTTTTATTTATCCCTAGTGAGGAAACAAAGTAGGGTAAAGATACCCAAGTGGATCGCAGAACTATCTCTCACGTTCACTGCACTAGCCACCCCCCGTTACTCCAACTAATGCACACATCACCTCACACACGCTCTCATAAACATGCTTGGTCATAACAAGTGAATAAGAACGGGTACATAATATGCATCTATATATAACTAAAACAAAACATTTGGAATCTCAAACGTATATTTACTCATTAAAAGATCCACCATATAGGAATTACATAGATGACCGTAATCATGTTCGGCAGCTCATACGGTGCTAATTAGTGAAGCTCAAAGAGAGAGATACATAAATTACTTCCCCAAACCCATAGTCTAGAGGTGGACTACTCCCTCTTCATCATGGAGACGGTGGAGATGTCGATGGAGAAGATGGAGACCACGCCGGCACCGCCCCACCAGAGTTTTCCCCCTCCAATCTGCAGCTCCAGATCTCTCTTCTGGTATATCTTTTTTTCAGCGGCGCTCCTTCCAGAGAACGTCGGGGGCTATTTTTATAGTCGGTTTTAGGTCAAACCCGTGTCGGTGGAGAAAAGATCGACGACAACGGAGCGTCGAGGCCAAAGTTGGTGGGCCCCAGGCGGCCAGGTACAGAGGCCGCGTGGGCCCCCCCTCTTTTGGGCCTCGGAGCTCTGCTTGTTTGGGTCCCTGAAACTTAAAAGGAAAAATAGGGTTTTCTGCCTGTGCAGGGTTAATTCCATAAAAATAGGAAATAAATATAATATTCCCAAAAAATCAATATATAACAGTGATATAACCCTTATATGATGCTAATATGATTGGAATATAAGTAATATAGTTCAAAGTTCATGTATGCTTTTTACATGCATCAACATCCCCAAGGTTAACCAATACTCGTCCTCGAGTATGAAGGTGATAAAACTAACATGAACTTTGCAATTTAATGCTAATAATGGATATCAAAGAATATAGTCAAATGATTCATTCTTCAAAGGAGTAGCAATATGCAAGATAGTTAATGAAGTGATATCAAGTATTCAAAGCAAGGATGTTCAATAATAGTTCACAAAGTGTAACATGAAATAAAGTAATATGGACCACATGTATGCATAATGATAAGTAAGAACATCCTAAATTGGTCATAGAGTGTAGATGAAAAATCTGAATATAAAAGGTGGACACTTTGGAAAAGATATATATGTGAGTAGAGGTAAAGCGTGCATAAGTTTCATCTAACTTCCAAACTCTTCTACTTAAGTTAATGATTGCAATGTGGAGTCCTTGGTGTCAAGTTCTCATTACCCCTATCATAAGCAATATATTTCTCAACTTGTTCTATATCAGGGCATAAACATTCATCTTCACGATAACAAGCAATTATATGATCACTATTATACTTGCATTGGTAATGGGAATGTTTAACAACTCTTCTATTGCAACAAGTTATACCATGTAACTCACAAAACTGAATAGCTATTTTGTGAAGAGCTTTAAGCAATTTACCCACTCTATTTCCCTCTTTGGTTCATCGATATTCAGAGTAGGCGTCATACCTTTTAAAATAATCATTACCCACAGACATTCCAGAAAGTTTCTCCATACTTTAACACACATATAAAACAACACTATTTTTTTTTGGTTTTTATGATTATAAATGCAAAACTGAAAATAAAATGAGTCTCACAAATGCAAACCGAATTACAAATGCAAGACAGTGCAAGACAATGACAAAACAAATAATTTTGCTTTGAAGGTAAAGATGGATAAGATGATGCTCACGTAGGAGCAACCTCCCCAAGCTTAGGTGTTAGCACAAGTTGGTGATGTTGACTTTGTTGTGATGAATCCGGCGCTAGAAAACAGGACTAGTGCAGGAGCTTCCTTGGATAAATCTTTTCAGCTATGATTCCCCGACAACGGCGCCAGAAAACAGTCTTGATACCCATAGATGTGATAGCCTTCAGTAGCTACCTGCAAGATAAAGTATACGGGGTTAGGTTGAGCCTCCAAGTGCAGAGTATGTAGTAAGTGGAAGACGTGTTTTCCCCACGAGGGTGACTCGAGGGTTTAATATCGAACTCTCGGGGAATCAGTAGTGAAAGATCTATCTTCCTATCCTTCTTTTGGTCACCTACAAAACAAAGTTAATTGTTTCGGTCCTCAACCTCACATGTGGTTGTCAAGCACAAGGTGTATGAATGATATCAAGATAAATATGCAATGCAAACAAGAAGTAAATATGCAATGGTGGTGAATGAATGTGCAAGGATGATGATAACAATGATAAATGATATTTTTGGGTTTTTTATGATGAATGCAAGATGGAAAAGTGTTTTTGTATTTTCAGATTTAATAATGACAGAAAATGGAAAAGCGGTAAAAGTGGTTGGAAAGGTGTTTCTTATGAATAAAAATGGACCGGGTTCATGGTTTCACAAATGCACTCTCTCTTTTAATGGTGTGGCAGACAATGGACACATAGAGTTGACATATGAGATTGCAACACAAAGTTTGATATCAAGTTACTAATTATATGGGCATCACGTCCTAACATAGAGATCTTTTGGTTATTAATCTCTCTTATACTCCACCAAGATGCGAAGTAAATCATAACACCTTAGCAATTAAGATAAATCAGAGTATAGCTTTAAGTATTATGACATGAAGTGAAAATAAGAACATGCTAGATCTAGTCATAGAGTAGTGGCGATGGTCACACCCACATCTCCGTAGCATGGTATTTTTGTTTATCGCTAGTGAGGCAACAAAGTAAGGTAAACACCGAAGTGGATCGCGATATTTTAGTTGTAAACTTACCGCACTCACCACCCCCCGTTACTCAAACTAATGCACACATCACCCCACACACGCCCTCATAAACATGCTTGATCATAACAAGTATATAAGAACGGGGTACATAATATGCATCTATACTCATAACTGAAACAAACATTGCAATCTCAAACATATATTAACTCACATAAAGATCCACCACATAGGAATTACATATATGATCGTAATCATGTTCAGCAGCTCATACGGTACTAATTAGCGAAGCTCAAAGAGAGGAGAGATACATATGTTACTTCCACAAACCCATAGTCCATAGGTGGACTACTCCCTCTTCATGGTGGAGATGGTAGAGATGTTGATGGAGAAGATGGAGACGACGCCGGCAGCGCCCCCCGGAGTTTTCCCCCTCCAATCTGCAGCTCCAGATCTTCGTTTTCGTGTTTCTGTGATATGGCGGCGCTTGTTTTCGAGAATGCCATGGGACTTATTTTATAGGCGTTTTTAGGTCAAGACGAAGGCGGTGGAAGAAAGATCGACGGCTGCGGAGCCTCGAGGCCCAAAATGGTGGGCCCCACTCGGCCAGGTACAGTGGCCGCGTGGGCCACCCCCTTTTTGCCTTGCGGGCTCCATTTGCTTGATTCCTTCGCTCCTACGTCTTCCTCCTTCCAAAATAATGACCTCTGTATTTTCCCATATTTTTCTGACGACGTTTGGGTCCCTGAAACATAAAAGGAAAAAAATAGAGTTTTCTGCCTGCGCAGGGTCAATTCCATAAAAATAGGAAACACTTATTTTATTTCCCAAAATCATTAAATAACAGTGGTATAACCCTTATATGATGCAAATATGATTGGAATATGAGTGATATAGTGCAAAGTTCATGTATGCATTTTACATGCATCAACATCCCCAAGCTTAACCAATACTCGTCCTCGAGTATGAAGGTGATAAAACTAACATGGGCTTTGCAATATGGGACTAACAATGGATATCAAAGATGATTGCTACTGCTACATAGAGTCAAATGATTCATTCTTCAAAGGAGTAGCAATATGCAAAATAGTTTATGAAGTGATATCAAGTATTCAATGCAAGGATGTTCAATGATAGTTCACAAAGTGTAACATAGAAGATAGTAATATGGACCACATGTATGCATAATGATAAGTAAGAACATCCTATATTGGTCATAGAGTGTAGATGAAAATCTGAATATAAAAGGTGGACACTTTGGAAAGATGTATATGTGAGTAGAGGTAAAGCATGCATAAGTTTCATCTAACTTCCAAACTCTTCTACTTAAGTTAATGATTGCAATGTGGAATTCTTGGTATCAGGCTCTCATTACCCCTATCATAGCATCTTGAATGATTAAAGTTTAATGTGAAAGAAAATATGAGTAGTGTGCTTGATAAAGTAAAGGTTAGGTGTCTCATGCCCCTTGAATACAAGTACCTACACCATGATTACTAAACTTAGGAAACAAAGCAAGTTCAAGTTCTATCATTGTAAGTAATAATAGTATCATCAAGAGCTTCAACTGGGGTACCTCTTGTCCCAGGATATGGAACAAGCCCATATCAAAATGACAAGACAAACAAGCAAGATGAACAACCTCAACACCCTTTTTATTTACCATTAGAATAGCTTTTTATTATAAGGTGCATCACAGACGGTTCACCATAGCATGTAAGTAAATTTCCATCATGAATGATGCATGGCTTAGATTAGCGGCCCAGGCGTCTCTCTAACCATTTATACAAACTCATTTAAACAACTTCATTTCCCCCTCATTTCACCATGATAGGCATCCATAAACAAAAGTACATGATATCAACTAAATGATGAAGGAGCATGTTGAAAGCTTTGCATGTGATAGCACATATGGGCTAACTCCCAACCTCGGACATTTATCAAGCCACTAGCATCATATTATTAATCACAATGGGTCATGTTTTATTTATGCTATAAAAATAAAGTTGTGCATCAAGTTCGTGAGAGCTATATAAGCAACTTTTCCCATAACAATCAATAACGTAAGAATTTTTCATTCAGAGGTATAGATAACACAAATATCATGATATACATACTCGGAATAGCATAAAGCTAATAGGTAGATATGGTGGACTCACTGGAATAACTTTGGTTGAAGGTGTTGGAAACAAGTTTTTGCTTGTTGGAATGTTTGGGCTAGCAAGAGGGAGAAAGTTGACCATATAGATGCATGCATGAGTGTCCATAGAACTAACTAATCCATGTTAAACAAAGTAAAATAACTTTCAGCATCAAAACATGAATAAGTGATAGCTCTTGATAAAGCATTTGCAAATTATTACTCATAAACAAGCTCATGAATCATGCAACTATATGTATCATTAAAAATCAACTCAAACATCCCTTTTCCCAATATGATAAAATTATCCAACATATTTCAACCCATATTTCCAGTAGCTCTTTCTCATATAAATGATAATGTGGTGGTCTCACAAAATAACAAACAAACCAAAAACAAACAAAAAGACGCTCCAAGTTTATGCGATAAAGTGTTCGATCGAAAAACAGAAGTTAGACGTGCGTAAACCGAGAGTGTGTAGGTCCAGTGGGGTTGTCTTCACATCCCCAAGCTTATGGTCTTCACCATCCTTGGATAACTCTTGGTGCATCTCCTCCAATCCCTGTGAAAAAACTTCAAAACACCGTTTCTCCATTTTCTTTTCTGTGGGGTGCATTAGTAGTGATAAACAAATAGGTTTTTGCTGCATATAATCCTTAAACAAAACATCATATGAATGTCCAGAAAGTATATAATGTTGTATGCCTACTCATAAACTCATTTGAATCAAAAGATTCAAGATACAAGTTCAAAACATGCATAAAACAAAATGGGACATAATCTGTCCAGAAAAACAGCAGCAGCAAAACTATTTTTCTACCCTAGCAAATTTGCCGAAAAATTATGCAAACATTCATGCATACAGAGGATGAAAAGTTGCAACTACAGTTCAAATATGAGCTCATTCGGAGTTACAGAATAAGAACTAAAAATCATACCGTGCACAGATTCGTGCAGGAATAAAATCTCCGAACGCTATAAGCAACTTTTCAAGACCAAAATGGGTAAAACTTGGCACTTTATTAAAAACTCCAGAAACTAAACTAAAAACAAACTCTCTTGATACAGAAAGAGGACACAAAGAAAATCACACATAAAAATAACCGGGTTGCCTCCCGCAAAGCGCTTTCTTTATAGCCATATAGCTAGGCTTTTTACTTGTTGTTTATTGAAGATGAAGCTCATGAGGGAGCTTGAACTTTGATGTTCCCTTATTTCTTGGGAAGTGTTCCATGCATAATACCAAGGTCCCATGTTGCTCTCAAACCGATCAAAATAATAGTCAAGTTGAAACCTGGTTGAGAAAAAAACAGAACACAAAAGTAATAACAACGAAGTCTAACTTTTTCCTATGCATCGTCATTTTGTATATGAATGAATCACGATGAATAGAAGTTTTCCAATGCATATTAACAATAGTTACTTGCAGCCCATAATTATTAGTACCATACAGAGGGTTCTTATCACCTCCTCTTTCATAATAGTTGCAAGTAGTAGAAGTGTATTCAACCACATAACCAATAGAATCTTCCAACTTAGATAATTTGGGAACATACTGAGGATCATTAAATTTATTTTGAAATTCATTAGCATGCTTCCCCCTTTCAAAATAGTTATTAAGATCCATATCAAGTTTAATATCATGGTTGCAACAAAGATTTGGAACTAAAGATAATTGCGAACCACGTAAGTATTTCTCAACATAAGCAAACTTCTCCTCTATGGTGTTATTAGGAGAATTCAGGAACAAAGTAGGACTCTCATTAGTAAGAGTATTTTCACAAACAGTAAGTATATCCTTTTTATCCTCACATAGAGTAGTAACAAGTTCTAAACATGGAGGATTATCAATAAGCATAGGATCATCATCTAAAGCATTATCATAGAGCACATTTAAGCAACACTCCTCATTATTATCCATAAGTTCACTAGTAAAAAAGTGAAGGAGCATTATTGGTTTCATCATAATAGCATGGGTTATCATATAGGACCATAGAATTTTAGTTTCACACTCATCATAACATGGGTTCTCATAAATAACAAAAGAGTTTGGAGTGTTACTATCATTTGTTGAAGGTGAAGTTGGGAGATCCAACTCTTCCCCAAGCTTAGGTTGTAACACATCCATTTCAATCTCCTCTTCACATACTTCCTCTTCCAAGCTTATGTTTTCATCATCCTCCTCTTCCTACAAAATATTAGTGCTTTCCGTGGCAGCAAGAATTCTTTCTTTAAGATAAACATTATCACTAAATTCTTTTTTGCAAATTTGGAGAATAATAGAAACTTGCCCTTTCATTTCACGAGCTACATGACTGGTTGTAAGAAATTTATCAAGAAGATAGTCTATCTCATGGGCTCCAACATAAGCAATATATTCTCTCACTTGTTCTATATCAGGGCATAAACATTCATCTTCACGATAACAAGCAATTATAGGATCACTATTATACTTGCATTGGTAATGGGAATGTTTAACAACTCTTCTATTGCAACAAGTTATACCATGTAACTCAGAAAACTGAATAGCTATTTTGTGAAGAGCTTTAAGCAATTTACCCACTCTATTCCCTCTTTGGTTGATTGATATTCAGAGTAGGCGTCATACCTTTTAAAATAATCATTACCCACAGACATTCCAGAAAGTTTCTCCATACTTTAACACACATATTAAAAACTACACTATATATATTTTTTGGTTTTTATGATTATAAATGCAAAACTGAAAATAAAATGAGTCTCACAAATGCAAACCGAATTACAAATGCAAGACAATGCAAGACAATGACAAAACAAATAATTTTGCTTTGAAGGTAAAGATGGATATGATGATGCTCACGTAGGTGCAACCTCCCCAAGCTTAGGTGTTAGCACAAGTTGATGATGTTGACTTTGTTGTGATGAATCCGGCGCTAGAAAACAGGACTAGTGCAGGAGCTTCCTTGGATAAATCTTTTCAGCTATGATTCCCCGGCAACGGCGCCAGAAAACATCTTGATACCCGTAGATGTGATAGCCTTCAGTAGCTACCTGCAAGATAAAGTATACGGGTTAGGTTGAGCCTCCAAGTGCAGAGTATGTAGTAAGTGGAAGACGTGTTTTCCCCACGAGGGTGACTCGAGGGTTTAATATCGAACTCTCGGGAATCAGTAGTGAAAGATCTATCTTCCTATCCTTCATTTGGTCACCTACAAAACAAAGTTAATTGTTTCGGTCCTCAACCTCACCTGTGGTTGTCAAGCACAAGGTGTATGAATGATATCAAGATAAATATGCAATGCAAACAAGAAGTAAATATGCAATGGTGGTGAATGAATGTGTAAGGATGATCATAACAATGATAAATGATATTTTTGGGTTTTTTATGATGAATGCAAGATGGAAAAGTGTTTTTGTATTTTCGGATTTAATAATACCAGAATATGGAAAAGTGGTAAAAGTGGTTGGAAAGGTGTTTCTTATGATTAAAAATGGACCGGGTTCATGGTTTCACAAATGCACTCTCTCTTTTAATGGTGTGGTAGACAATGGACACATAGAGTTGACATATGAGATTGCAACACAAAGTTTGATATCAAGTTA
Organism: Poa pratensis; assembly: GCA_947311845.1. Classification (NCBI taxonomy): domain Eukaryota; kingdom Viridiplantae; phylum Streptophyta; class Magnoliopsida; order Poales; family Poaceae; genus Poa; species Poa pratensis. Next base: position 59,868,017 of record CAMZMU010000041.1, read on the forward strand.
CTAATTATATGGGCATCACGTCCTAACATAGAGATCTTTTGGTTATTAATCTCTCTTATACTCCACCAAGATGTGAACTAAATCATAACACCTTAGCAATTAAGATAAATCAGAGTATAGCTTTAAGTATCATGACATGAAGTGAAAATAAGTACATGCTAGATCTAGTCATAGAGTAGTGGCGATGGTCACACCCACATCTCCGGTAGCATGGTATTTTTATTTATCGCTAGTGAGGCAACAAAGTAAGGTAAACACCTAAGTGGATCGCGATATTTCAGTTGTCAACTTACCGCACTCACCACCACCCGTTACTCCAACTAATGCACACATCACCCCACACACGCCCTCATAAACATGCTTGATCATAACAAGTATATAAGAACGGGGTACATAATATGCATCTATACTCATAACTGAAACAAACATTGCAATCTCAAACATATATTAACTCACAAAAAGATCCACCACATAGGAATTACATATATGACCGTAATCATGTTCAGCAGCTCATACGGTACTAATTAGTGAAGCTCAAAGAGAGGAGAGATACATATGTTACTTCCACAAACCCATAGTCCAGAGGTGGACTGCTCCTCTTCATGGTGGAGATGGCGGAGATGTCGATGGAGAAGATGGAGACCACGCCGGCAGGGCCCCGCCGAGTTTTCCCACTCCAATCTGCAGCTCCAGATCTTCGTTTTCATGTTTCTGTGATATGGCGGCTTGTTTTCGAGAACGCCGTGTGACTTATTTTATAGGCGTTTTTAGGTCAAGATGAAGGCGGTGGAAGAAAGATCGACGGCTGCGGAGCCACGAGGCCCAAAATGGTGGGCCCCACGTGGCCAGGTACAGTGGCCGCGTGGGCCACCCCCTTTTTGCCTTGCGGGCTCCGTTTGCTTGATTCCTTCGCTCCTACGTCTTTCTACTTCCAAAATAATGACCTCTGTATTTCCCATATTTTTCTGACGACGTTTGGGTCCCTGAAACATAAAAGGAAAAAATAGAGTTTTCTGCCTGCGCAGGGTCAATTCCATAAAAATAGGAAACACTTATTTTATTTCCTAAAATCATTAAATAACAGTGGTATAACCCTTATATGATGCAAATTTGAATGGAATATGAGTGATATAGTGCAAAGTTCATGTATGCATTTTCCATGCATCAACATCCCCAAGCTTAACCAATACTCGTCCTCGAGTATGAAGGTGATAAAACTAACATGGGCTTTGCAATATAGCACTAACAATGGATATCAAAGATGATTGCTACTGCTACATAGAGTCAAATGATTCATTTTTCAAAGGAGTAGCAATATGCAAAATAGTTTATGAAGTGATATCAAATATTCAATGCAAGGATGTTCAATGATAGTTCCCAATTTTATAATAGCATCCAACATATTTCAACCCATATTTCCAGTAGCTCTTTCATATATAAATGATAATGTGGTGGTCTCACAAAAACAAAAATCAAACCAAAACAAACAAAAAGACGCTCCAATTTTATGCGATAAATTGTTTCAATCGAAAAACAGAAGTTAGACGTGTGCAAACCGAGAGTGTGTAGGTCCAGTGGGGTTGTCTTCACATCCCCAAGCTTATGGTATTCACCATCCTTGGATAGCTCTTGGTGCATCTCCTCCAATCTCTGTGAAAAAACTTCAAAACAACCGTTTCTCCCATTTCTTTTCTGTGGGGTGCATTAGTAGTGTCGGGGGGTTACCCCCGGGTAGGCTAAAGATGAGGTAAAAACATGTAAGGTTAAGGCAGTAAGCTGTCAGTGGCAACGATTGAGCAAGGACGCAGGAGGCGTCATCCGACATAAGGAGTACGTCCGAGGTATACTTTCGGAGGTATGGCCTCCGAGGTATGAACCTTGGGCAGTCAGCTAGTTGCCACAAGAGCAAGGTGTTATCTACCGAGGTGTAGGATCCGGAGTATCCCGAGCCAAGATGAAGCGTGGCCCGACGTATGAGTGACCGGCCAGCCGAGGTTAGCAGCAAGTATCGAGGCATGTCAGAGGAGTCACGGGCGCCGCAGAGCTCGTAGCCCGAGGCTTCAGAGAACGGCGAGGTCCGTCCACGGGTTTCCCGGAAGCTCGGGGCCTAGGAGCTGACTCGGCTATTTCGGGAAAGGTCTACAGGCTATACCTCGGCAGGCTACTGAAGTATGACCGGAAGAGGAAAGCTAGGCCTGGCTGGCCTGACAGTTCGGCCGTTGAGCTGGCAGGAGGCAGAGGCTTGTCTTCTACCTCTTGGCCATGCCATTGTCAGTTAAAGGCAGGGTAGAACCGTACCTCGGCCTAGCTATATAAGTGGCACCACCACCTTCAGAGGGAGGGGATCGAACATCAGGACGGTGAAACCCTAGCTCATTTCCCCCTTCGTAGTTTCATCTCCCATCTAGAGCTCTCACACCGGAAGCACCATACAGCTCGAGGAGCACCTTGTACCTAAGAACACACTGATATATTGAAGAGGAAAGGCAGGAGTAGGGGTTTTACTTCCTCACGAAGGCCCCGAACCTGGGTACATCGTGGTGTCTTTTGAGTTGTTGGCTTTCTTGGTTCTTGTTCATGTTCTTGTGGTTTCTTGCATGTTCTTGCTTGTGCACATCTTGAGTGCATAAACCCTCCCCGGATTCCCCCAACGACCATTCGGCCCCAACTAAGCCATACCCATGGCATCTGCCGTGATCCCACCACGACAGTTGGCGCCCACCGTGGGGCAGATTGAGGCGTGGGAGTTTCCATCCGGACGGGCTCCTCTGAGTGTGTTCTTTCTGGCCTTGTTGCCAACATCGGCGAGTTTGCCTTTGTGAGTGACAACGCGGGTTGCTTCGCCGGCAAGCCTTTCCCCACCAATGGTTTCCTCATGATGCTCGCAGCTTCCCCACATACGTTCTTGAAAGGTGGTTCGCGAGTACCCGGAGCAGGTGCTCGTGGACGACGAAACTCCACTCCTGGCGGCTTTGGGCCAACGTGTTACTCGCCCCTCCGAGTGTGTGGAGGTGATGGTGGCTGGTACCCAGCCTGCAGCTAGCAAGGGATGCTGGCAAAGTCGCACTAGCCGAGGAGGAGGCGACGCCAACCGCGTGCCTGAGAAATCAGTCGGGCGGCGAAGTTTCCGTACGAGAAACCTAGTCAGAATGAGCAGTTGGGCATGCCAAGGGAAGAGTTTCCCTTAGAATCTATCGTTGATAGGTTAGCTCGGCCACTCGCAGTAGAGGCAGTGTGGAGCATACAGTGGCCGGGTTAGAGGCAGAGCGCCAGAGAGTGATGAGAGAAGCTCGGTTGCTGGCCGAGGCTAGGCAGCAGTTCGATATGGAGCAGAAGGAGTACAATGCTGCACATGGTATAGAGGATGGTTTCACTCCGGTTGTGCGCGTAAGAAAGCTGCTATGTTCAACCGAGGCAAGGACCTCTATGAGGAGATGGTTAGGGCTGCAGTCTCGAGCTCGACTAAGGCAACAAGTAGTATGTCGGCTACTGGTAGGCCGGTGTATAGTTCACCAGCCAAGAACCTTAGAGCAGCCGAAGCAGTAAGGGCCGGGATCGGAGTTGACCGGAGATGCATGGCGTGAGCAGCAGAAGCGGCTCAACGAGTTAGTGCATGTGGCCAACAAGCAAAATGAAGCCCTCCGCAAGGCCGGGCTTGGCGGTTCGCAGGCGTCCATTCGATTAGGCCAGTTAGCCAGGGGTCCAAGGGCAAGCCTCGTCTCCACACGTCGGAGGAGCCGAACGCCCGGAGTGTCACTTCAGGTCGAACAAGGAGATGCAGCTGCAGGTGTACGATCCGTGTTAGCTGGAAAGCAAAAGGTCGTGACGCCGAGCCAATGGAGACCCCGGCCCAGGTGATGCAAGCCGAGCTAAAGGCCGTTCGCTCAGGGAAATCAAAAAGGTGGGCAAGCAACGTCGGCTGGCCGAGGTAAACCACCTCAGCCCCCGAGGCATCAGCAGCAACCCCCGGCCGCAGGAGCAGTATCAGCAAGAGCGGAGTATGTTCCGCAGCCGAAGAACGTCGGTCGAGGTGGCGACCGATATGATGATGGAAATTCAGCCATGGAGCGGGCTGGATTCTATAGAGTGGATGGTGCATTGGGAGAACGTATCGAGCTCGACGTTGCCTAGGTGACGCGCGATACAAGCTAGATCGATTTACAAGTCCGAGAAGGTTGGAAGAGGAAGGTCCTCCTGGTCCGGCGTGTTTTGGACCTCGGATCATGAAGGAACCACCTCCACCAGTGTCTCAGTTTCAGTTGGGTCAGTACCAGGCCGTACAATGGGAGCACCAAGCCGCAAGATTGGCTAGCTGATTATGTTTCAGCAGTATAATTGCGGGGGGCAATCGCCGATGGGCGGTCGGTATCCCCGCACATGTTGGAAGGTCCTGCTCGGATCTGGCTGAACAATCTGCCGGAGAATAGCATCAATTGCTGGCTGGATTTAGAGGAGGCATTCAATAGCAACTTCGCCAGCACTTACAAGAGGCCAAACCGACCTCAGCTTTTGCAGGCGTGCAAGCAAGAGGACAATGAGACTGACCGAGAATTCTTGACTCGGGAGCAATGTTCGAACTCCTGTGAAGGAGTTATCGAAGCACAGGCTATAGCGTGGTTTGCTGATGGATGTCGGTATGGTAGCATGTTGTGGCAGAGGCTCCAGAGAGATATGCCAAAGACTCTGGCCGAGACAATTCGGATAGCCGATTCCTATGCCCTTGGCGATCCGATGCAGCCTCTGATGGATGGGAATGCCCGGAACAGGAGGAATCCGATGAACAATCGCAACAACGGACCGAGGTTTGATAACCGTCAAGAGTTCGGGCAAAAGGAGAGAACCAGATTTCCAAGTCAATGCTGTAAACCCAAGTCAGTCCGGACCTGGAGGCGCCCAGAAACCGAAGACTGAGGGTCAGGCGTGGACTCCGAACCAGAACCAGAATCAGGAGTGGTGCGAAGCATGGCAGGAGGCCGGACCACCTGTGACTTATGAGTCATTGTGAATGGGCCATGTATCTATCATGGCAGGAATGGCAAAACACCCAACCATACCACTCTGCAGTGTAGTTTTCATCACCGAACCGCTGCAGAAGGGGCGAAAGCTGGGACAAACCGAGTGGGCCACCGAACCAATGGCGTAGACCTCAATATCCGAATGCGCAGCAGCAGCATAAGCCGACCATAGCGGCGCAGAATCAGAGCTTAACCGGAGCAAATTCAACCCCGGTGCATGCGGCCCAAAACCAGAAGATGGTGCAGGCGAAACCGGTGAAGCAGTGAGTGCCCAGGCAACAACAACAACGGTGGTGCCGGCAAAGCCAAACGTGGTCCTTTGAGAATCAGAGGTATGAGAACCCCGGTAATGATTATAGGGAAGTACATCAGAGTTACGTGGTGTTTGTGACTGAGTCAACTGATAAAAGAGTATGCTGAGGCGTGCCAAGGAGGTGAATGCAGTAACTCCAGCAGTGGTGAAATACATGAATTGGTCCGAGCAAGAGATCACTTGGAGCAGGCAAGATACACCTCGGATCATGCCGAGCCCTGGAAACTATGCACTGGTGGTGGATCCGACGTTCTGTGGGCCGACCAACAATGTGAGATTCACCCGAGTCTTGGTGGACAATGGGAGTGCCATAAATATCATGTACCGAGACACCATGGTCAAGCTGGGATACTCACCGAACCAGTTGCAGCCTAGCAGCTGTACTTTCACGGTATTGTGCCCGGGGTCTCTTGTGCACCTATGGGAAAGGTTTGGGTCGACGTGGGTTTTGGTACCCGAGATAACAGCCGAGTTGAAAGTCTTGAGTTCGAGGTTGTGGACTTGCAGAGCCCTTACCATGCCTTGCTGGGAAGGCCAGCCTTGGCCAAGTTCATGATCTCCACTCATGTGGCCTACCTAAGATGAAAATGCCGGGGCCCAAGGGAATAATAACCATTTCTGGTGACTACAAGAAGGCTATGCAATGTGCCTCGGCGGGATCTAGTTTAGCCGAGTCCTTGGTGATCGCGGCGGAGAAGAAGCAACTTCAGAAGGTGGTGGCAATGGCGCAGTCTACTCAGCTCGGCATGTCCGGACTAATTACTCCGGACATGAGCGCTTCATTCGAGGTGCCCAAGGAGACCAAGAAAATCCCGCTGGACTCGGAGAACCCGGAGCGTTTCGCCATCATTGGTGCTGGCATGGACGAGAAATAGGAAAGCGCGCTCTGTCACTTCCTCCGTGAGAATCGGGACATTTTTGCATGGTCGGCTAAAGACCTGCCAGGTGTTCCGAGGGAGTTGGCAGAGCACTCTTTGTTTGTTCGGCCAGAGGTGAAACCAGTGCGTCAACCGACGCGGCGGCTCTCAGATGACCGAAGAAAGGTGGTACTCGAAGAATGGCGAAGTTACTGGCTGCAGGCTTCATCATGGAAGTGCTGCATCCGGACTGGATATCTAATCCAGTCCTCGTGGAGAAAAAGAAGGACGAACCGGCGATAGTCAAGGTGTGGCGCATGTGCATTGACTTCACCAACCTGAACAAGGCGTGCCCGAAGGATCCCTTTCCTTTACCTCGGATTGATCAAGTGATCGATTCTACGGCTGGATGTGAGCTGTTGTTTTTTTTGATGCATATTCTGGTTTTCACCAGATCCCACTGAACACTGATGATCAAATAAAGACTGCCTTTATTACCCCGTACGGGCGTATTGCTATCGTGTCATGTGTTTCGGTTTGAGAAATGCCGGGGCAACTTATCAAAGGTGTATGCAGAAGTGCTTACACTCTCAAATGGGCAAGAATGTGCAAGTGTATGTCGATGACATTGTTATCAAAACTAAAAAGAAGCATACTCTCATCGAAGACCTCGAAGAGACATTTGCAAATTAAGAAAGTATCGGTTGAAACTTAACCCGGACAAGTGCACCTTTGGTGTCCCGGCTGGAAAATTGCTCGGTTTCCTCGTATCGAGCCGAGGTATAGAAGTTAACCCGGCTAAGATCCGAGCTATCGAAAGAATGAAGTTGCCGAACTGTTTAAAAGGTGCAGAAGTTCACGGGATGCCTTGCATCTTTAAGTCGGTTTGTAAGTCGGCTAGGAGAAAAAGCCTTACCATTGTATCAACTTATGAAGAAAAGTACCAGTTTCACTTGGACCCCGCAGGCGGACGCGGCGTTCAATGAGCTGAAGAAGATGTTGTCCACTGCTCCGGTGTTGGCGTCCCCTTTGCAGAATGAACCGATGTTGATATACATTGCGGCTACAAACCGGGTCGTGTGTTGCAGTGGTGGTGGAGCGAGACGAAGGAGGCAAATCGGTGCAGAGACCAATCTACTACCTGAGCGAGGATATCCACGTCGAAGCAAAACTACCCCACTACCAGAAGATGACGTACGGAGTATACCTGGCGGTTAAGAAACTGAAGCATTATTTCCAAGAGCATCCCATGACGGTGGTATGTGATGCTCCAATCTCGGAGATCATCGGATGCAAGGACGCAACTGGGCGAGTTGCCAAATGGGCGATCGAGGTATCTCCATATACTCCGCATTATGAAAGGCGAGATGCAATCAAGTCGCAGGCGCTACCGACTTTTTATGCGATTGGGCCGAGATGCAATATGAGCCGCCCTTGCCGGACTATAATATTGGAAGATGCACTTTGATGGGTCCAAGACCAAGGTCGGATTAGGTGCTGGCATAGTCCTAACCTCGCCGAAGCAAGACCAGTTGAAGTATGTGCTGCAAATCCATTTCTCGGCGTCGAACAACGTGGCGGAGTATGAGGCCCTGATCCATGGGCTCAAGGTGGCAAAGGAGATAGTCGTCCGCGTATAGAATGCTTCGGCGATTCAGCTTTGGTGGTGCATCAATCCACGGGCACTTGGGATGCATTGGATGCGAACATGGAGTTGTATCGGTTTCATGTGCAAAAGGTGTCTGGGTTCTTCGAAGGATGTGAGTACAAGCACATACCTCGGGAGAGAATGAAGCCGCCGACGTATTGTCTAAGCTCGGTTCATCCAAAGAACCGGGCCACCGGGGATAGCACTGAACCATTTGAGAATCCTTCAATCAAGCCCTCGCCTGACTCTGAGTCAATTTTCTTACCGCCAAGTTCGGAGTCTGAGCCCATTCCTATGGAGGTAGACGTCGGATGCGTTTGGCCGGACTCGGGACTGCTTCGCAGTATCCGAGGAATGATAGAGCCTTTCCTATGGAGATAGATGGTGGAACTTCGGGTCTGACCCGGGACTTCGCACCAACACTCGGGACTGGCCGAGCAATGGTGGAGGAAATCATGAAGGAGATCATGGCGACCGAACCAATGGAGATAGATGAGAGGCTTTTTCCTCTGCATCCAGTGCCGGAGTGGGCGGCAGATCATGAACTTCATAGCCGATGGAAGTTTGCCAAGGATACAACCGAGGCAAGGAGAATCCAGAGGAGAGCTAAGGGATACACCATCATCAACAAGGAGCTATACAAGAGAAGTGTGACCGAGGTGTTGCAAAGGTGTGTCGAACCAGCTGAAGGCAAGGAGATGCTTTTAGAGATCCACCAAGGAGAATGTGGACATCATTGCAGCACAAGAGCTCTGGTGGCCAAGGTGTTCCGGCACGGGTTCTATTGGCCCACCGCCAATGCCGATGCAGAAGATAGTTCGGAAATGTGAAGGGTGCCAAAGGTTCGCCAAGCAGCAGCACATGCCAGCTTCGGCGCTCAAGACCATTCCTATCACGTGGCCCTTTGCAGTTTGGTGTCTGGACATGGTGGGAGAATTCAAGCCAGCCCGAGGCAATATGACTCACATACTGGTGATGGTGGACAAATTCACTAAGTGGATCGAGGTGAAGCCAATCCGAAAGTGGATGGTCATACGGCGTGACCTTTTTGAAGGAAATAATCCTGAGATATGGATATCCTCATAGTATCATTACAGACAACGGCACGAACTTTGCTGTCGGAGAGTTTGCTCGGTTCTGCATGAGTAAGGGAATTCGACTTGATGTAGCCTCGGTGGCTCATCCACAGGCTAATGGGCAAGTAGAGAGGTCAAATGCATTGGTATTGGCCGGAATCAAAGCTCGGCTAATAGAACCACTGTTGAAAACACCGGGGTGTTGGATCGATGAGATACCAGCAGTTCTGTGGGGTCTAAGGACCACACCGAACAGATCAACTGGCTATACGCCATTTTTCATGGTCTATGGGGCCGAGGCAATGCTGCCAACCGACATTGAATATGATGCGCCCAGAGTGGCAATGTACACAGAAGCCGAGGCTAAAGAAGCTCGGGAAGATGCTGTAGATTTGCTTGAGGAAGCAAGAGAATTGGCCTTATCTCGGTCAGCAATATATCAGCAGGGTCTCCGACGCTATCAAAGCCGGCATGTAAAACCCCGAAAGTTTAATGAAGGAGACCTAGTGCTGAGGCTTGTTCAGCGCAGCAAAGGTCGGCACAAGTTGTCACCTCCATGGGAGGGCCATACATTGTGAGCCGAGCTCTGCACAATGATTCATACTATCTTATAGATGCACAGGAGCCAAGGGGAGATGGCTGGATAGACCTGATTCGGAGCTTCAGCGTCCATGGAATGTAGCTCTACTCCGACCTTCTACTGTTGAAGAATATAATGTATGTACCTCGGCTGATCTTAATAAAAACTTCGGCACCTCGAGAGTGAGCTCGGGGACTGCCTCGCTCTTATGATTGCATGTTTCTTTGTTCGTACTCTTTCTTCGTTCGTATGCCGAACTATTTTGAACCTCGTCTCAAACTTCAAGTACTGTATGCTATGTAACTAATCTTGTGACTCGACTGACGAACGCCAGCATGGCAGTCAAGAGCAAAGACGAAAGAACATGGGAAACATGAAAATGAACTCGGGGACTCGGTCCAAAAAGACAGTTCGGCATATGTCGTTTACTAACCCCTGTTTTTACTCTTTTTTATGTCGGATGACTTTGAAACATACCTCGGAATTTACCAAGTACTGTATGCTATGAACAACAATCTTGTGACTCGACTGTCGAACGCCAGAATGGCAGACAAGAGCAAAGAATGCCAAATATAGTAAACACGAAAGTAAACTCGAGCAATCATTCAAAAGGATTCGACATAAAGCTTAGAAAAGCATGGTTCGGATGAGCATAATAGTAATAGAGGTAGCAAAGGAACTACTTAAGTTTGATACATCTGCGTCCCGGCATACCGGGGATTTAATGAAGTTTTTTGGCCAAGCATAAGTTCAGGTCGAGGCATCAGGAATTACGTCGGCAACAGCCGAGGCAGCAGGGATTTCGTCCGGAGCCGAGGTAGCCTGGGAAGTGCTGGCAACGTCGGCAGTAACCTCGGCGTCAGGTTGTGGAGAAGCCTCGGTTTCTGCTTCGCGGGTTTCACCGTCGTCACCTTGCTCGGCCTCGACGTCGGATTTGTTTCGTATTCCTCCTCCTGGCTCGTCATCTTCGGCGTCGGAGTAGGTGTCTCCTTCGCTCAAGTGCTTGTGTTGGCATATCCAGCGAAGAAGGCAGCCATCTTTTCGCGGCGCTTGATGAGAATTGGGTCCGAGGACCAGGGCGAGCCTCGGCGAAGAGTGTCCATCTTTTCGAGGTCATCTTCTCGCACCAAGTCATGATGAATTTGAGAGCGGCATCAGCTCCAGCGCGAGCTGAAGATGACGCCACTCTCGAGTCTTTGTTCGGCTTCACGAAGCTTGGCCGAGCTCGGGCGTAGTATTGGGCATCGGCAAGAGGCCACAAGGCTCGGAAAGCAGACACACCTGCGTCGAGGAGTTCGGACCCAATGGTTTTCAAGGGATGGATCCGAGCTTTGATGGCCACGATGTGGTCCTCAATGGTCCAGACGGGTTCGTCTCGTTACGCCTCTTCCTGTGCTGAGCAGTGATATTGCGGGCCGAGATTTGGGTGTAGGTGAAGTGCTCTGCAGAAGGATAGCCTGTTAATAATGAAAGAAACAGTTCGGCAAAGAGCCAGTAACTGTTGAGGACAAAGCAAGGATAAGGGGGCAAGAAGCTTACCGTCCATTTCTTGGTTGATGCGTTCCAGCGTCGGAGGAGCTGGTTAACCGAAGCTTGAAGGGCTTCATAAGCCTCGTGGCCGAGGTGGCGCGGGCCTCGGCTAACTGGAGCGCATTCTCATGTTCCTTGGCGGCATCCTCCCGAAGTTTCTTCTCTGTTTCAACAACACTGGCCTTTTCCCCTGCAGCTGCTCTGTTTCAGACGTCCGCAGCTCAGTGATGCGCTTCATTCCTTTACCAGACGAGCTACCTCGCTTTCTCTTGCGCTAGCTGGTCATCCGAAGTTTTCTTCGCTGCAAGGATGGCCTTGTGCTCGTCGTGGAGTTTCTTGTGGTCAAACAGGAGGGTATGGAAGATATCCGTGCGAACGTTCATAGCATTCTGCAAGAAGAAAAATATAGCTCGGTTAGAAAGGCTATACCTCGACAAGAGTCTCGGGACTCGGAGTCAACTCTTTGGGAAAATGTTGCCGGGGTATGCCTCGACAGGAGTCTCGGGACTCGTACCCGAGGTGCATGCTAAAGTGAGATAAAAATGGATTGGATACGTCATATGAAAATGGAGAGTTAAGATTCAAGCCAAACAATTTTAACTCCGGCGGAGCGTCAATAGTTTACCTCGAATCTCGGGACTGAGATGGTGGATATTAGATGAAATACTGCATGAAAGTAAAGAAAGTGGAACTTACGTTGACAGCTCGAGTAGCAAGCAAAGCAAAGTTTGCATTTCAAGCATCGTCGGCGCAGGCTGCTCCCCGCAGGATGCTCGTCCCGGGTGGTCAAGGAGGCAGAAGAGACCTCGTCCATGTCCGCAGAATTCCAGTCTGCGTTAGTGTTCCAAGGAGCCGAGGCTCTGGTCACTGTCAGTGCGCAGAGGAGGAAATCCCCACGGTCCGCCCTGGTCGATGCCCCTAACCGAGGCCTCCAAGGCCAAGTAGCCTCGGAGCTTGAAGCAGGCCGGTTATCCAATATAAGAGATGCCCTCCGAGCATATTCTTTCGGCCGGAGGGGCAGTCTCATCAATGGGTGCGGCAAATGGAGGAATTCGGCGTGCCGGGGGAGGAGACCTCGGTTGCATCCTTGAGGGAGAAGAAATAGTCAGGGTGCCAGACCCAGATGTTGGTTTGGGGTGACCTTAGACTTCACCGTCTCTTTTTCTTTCTCCTTGCCCTTCTCCAACGGCAAGGTAGTCTTGGCGAACTGGTTTTTGGGAGCTGCTCTGGCTGTTGCTTCTGCTGTTGCTTCTGCTGTTGCTGCTGTTGGTTGCGGGCAGTCTGGCTGCGGGGGGAGAGTCGAGGCTCCGGCAAGGCGGTAGCCGAGTTCTGGCGCGATTGGCATCCTTTGAGGACGCGGAGAAGTCTGACCCCGGTTGGGGGCAGATTTCCCCAAGGCCGGGCCAGACCTCGGTGGAGATCCTGGGCGAGAGTTCGTCGGGTGGTCGTGGCTTCAGAGGCACCAACGGTGCAGTCATGGAGGATACCTCCTGATCCACGTCTATGGGGCACTGCAACGAAAAGAAGGATGCAAGTGTTAATACCGAGATATATGTTTAAGCAACAAACATTGTTGGCTATAGAAGCAAAGCATTACCCATCCGAGGTAGGAAACCTCTTGCCCCCCGGGCATGAGGAGGAAGTCCGGCTTCTTCAGCCGCGTCTCTTGACCGGAGCCATCAGTGGGTCCGGAGGCTCCAGTGGCGATGGTTCGGCGGCCGAAGTTGCGGCACCAGCGCGTTTCCGGGGTTGCTGGAGTAAAGTTCGGAAGGTGAGGAAGGCAGAGAGGTACCGCGTTTTATTGGTTCCATGACGAGGAACCCCTCCTCGTCATCCGAAATCTCTTGAACTGAAGCTGTGCTTGAGGCTTACCCGCGGTGGTGATGCGGCCGAGGCAATGGGCATATAATCCTCGTCGTCGGGTCCACGTTGGATGGTGGGTCCTCGATAGGGAGATCCTTGCCGAAGTGGTCCGCAGGATGGACTCCAACCTCGGCGGTCCGGCGGGCGAACAACTGTGTAGGCAGATAATGAAAAGGAGTATAGGAAAGAAAATGTCAAGGTGAACGTCGTAGCAAGACCTCGGTGGTAAAGATATCGAAGAAAATGTCGGAGAGCGTACCTGTTTCGCTGGATTGGTCCGGTAGTGGGGTTCCCTTCCCCATGTCCAAGTGTCAGAGATCTTGGACTTGGTGATAGCTCGGACTCGCCGAGCTACCGCGCGACATTATCCATGCAACGTGCGTATGACGGGGGGTGTCATAAAGACCGCTCATGCAGATCTTGTGAGACCTCGCCTGAAGAGGGGAACCCATGCGCTTCACGAATGTGCAGGCCAGGTCGTCAGCCGTCAGACTTTCCCGTCGTTTCCGGGGTCCTCCGGGTCCTGCCATTTCGCAATGTACCCATGGATGGCCTTGATTCGCCCGGTGTGAGGGGGAGTATAGTCCCATTAGCTGTTCTGTAGGAGGGCTGAGGTTGAACGCCGGCAGGTTGAGGAGGTCCTCTCGCCGGAGTTCTTCACGTAAAACCACGTCCGAGCCACTTGCGAACGTGTGTCCGGAGTAGTGATACGCGGAAAGATGGAGTTTCGGCGAGGAGCTATGGTGGCAGCTCCGCAGGCGTTTAATTGCTTGGGCAGATCCTTGTTTTTGGATCCGGGAACACTTGCCGCTTGAGTTGGAAGTAGCGAGAAAAGAGGTCTACCGTGGCTTCGAGGCCGAGTATCCCTCAGAGAAGGAAACGATGCAGGAGAGAGTGGTGATGGCGTTGGTGGGGAGGTGATGAACCTGAGTCCGAACTTGTCGAGGAAGCGTCGGAAGAAAGTACTAACGGCAGTCCGAAGCCGCGCTGGAAGGCTCGCCGAAGACCACCCGTTCCCCTTGCTGGACTTGAGGCTCGAGTTCGCCCTCAGGCGAGGTGACACTCTACCCCGGCGGGAATCCGCCGAGTCGCCCTAGATCCCTGGATTCGTCCGAAGTTACATCCAACCTTCCCAGCTGGCTCGTTCTCCGACCTCCAGTTCAAGGTCTGAACCTCGGTTTGTTCCGAAGTCTCAGGAGGAGACATCTCGGTAGAGTCACAATCTGCAGAGAATGCGCAGGAGTATTAGCAAAGGAAAAGGGAATCTGGAATCTAGTATACAATATTGGCTAACTCAGGAGGA